>JABUQX010001294.1:0-2500 GCA_015478945.1 Trachelipus rathkii
CTGATTTCTAAAAATATTCCTTTTTAGTGTAGCATTAATAGTTTTTAAGATAGTTTTTAATAGTTTTTATGCCAAAATTAATATCTGGACATTTTTAATGAATTACGAGAAAGTTTTGAATATTTCGACTTAATTTCGAAATTAAAATTAAAAATTAAAAAAAAAAAAAATTGCTTGACAATATAGTTAGAAAAACCGATAAAAAAAATGAAGCAAATTAATTCAAATTATTTTATTTGAAGTTCAAGTGAAAAATTTAAGTTTGAAATTCAAATTTAATGAAAGTTTATATATAAAAAAATAATATAGGAAATCAGGAAAGCTGAAATGTTTGAATTAATTATACATTAATATCACATTTAATTTTAAAGTGTATTTTACAGAATAATATTAATCATATGAATGAAAAAACTAAATATTTAAGAATTGGATTTCGTAATGACTCTTTACAAAAGTATTTATATTATATTATATTTATATATTTTATATTATATTATATTATATTATATATTATATTATATTATATATTATATTCAATAATTAAATCATGTTAGAAAAAACATTAATAATTAAGTTTTTAGTAATAAGAAATTTAAACTCATATTAAAATAATGTAATACTTATTATTAAGACAAAAAACTTATTTCCACAATATTTAAATTAATGTAATAAGAGGATGGTCATGTGCATTACTTTACTTTATTAGGTAATGAACTTGACGTTCCTTTTATTCCATTTACCATTTATTAAATATTCTCACTTCAAATACAAGATTGAATATTTAGAAATCTTTAATATATGATAATCACATGTGTCCTTGTAATACGCTCCTGTTGTTTATAATAACATTTAAATTTACGGAATATTTTCATCAATGCTTTGCCGTTATATTAAAGTAACACTCCCTATCTTAAGGAAGAGTAACATTTCTGGTAAGTTCTTCTGAAGATGAAAGAATCAAAATTATGAAATAATGTTTCATTGGAGATTATATCGTAGATAACTAATATTAAATTTTAATTACACTGAAATATCAAATTAACATATCTTTCATTAATAGGAAAACCATGCAACAACCCTTTCAGCCCTGTTCATTTTGTTATTTAGCTGTAATTGTTCAAGAATGGGATATCCTTTTTTGTAGAGAGATCCTTTTAAATTCTTAATTTTCTGTTGGCACAAAGCATTTAACCAAATAAATCTGCAAATTCAAATTTTCCACTGATAAATAAATGCCATCTCGCAATTTCATCTCCGCTGGTTTGGGCAGAATTTTTTTTGTTTGCAACATTTGCTGTTGCATCATTAAATATCATTTTTACAATAAATTTATCATCATCATTAAAGAGCACGAGGGAGAAAATCTTTGTTAAAAGAGAGCATTGTTGAAAAAGGTCCATATATAGCCTTTTACTATTGTGAGAAGAACCTAAATTCAGCCTATTGAAAGTTTCTTCTGATTCCAGAGACAAAACATGATTTTTGCAATTTGACGAACCCATTTTCCAAAACTCGTTCAAAAGAAGTCTATAATTAAAGGTTCTGCTAAAATAAGGTTCTGCAGTGAAGTTAATAATTGAGTGAATCAAATAATTAAATTCACAGTTCTTTATATTTTCCCAGAACATTTTTGCTACTCTTATAAACAGGTATTGGTATGGCCAAAACAAGAGTTGATTAAGAACGTCATAGTACGTATGCGGCAGGAATATCTTATAGAGTTGTTCATTAGGTAATTTTAAAACTAAATGTTCTATTATCTCGAAGTTCGGTAGTTCATAAAAAAATAAGTCGTCATAATCAGTAGGTTCCCTGGTGTCAATGCTCCACTTAAATCGAATGGCACTTTGAAAAAACTGTAAAGCCTTATCCTTATTTGATTTGTTAAGCTTATCAAAACTATGTTTACATGAAACTTCACATCCATAATGAAAGGAATTCGTGAAAGCTTCAAGAAAAACATTATTCCCGACTTCATTTTCCTCTTTATCTATAAACTGAGTGAACAACTTTGGGAGATACGGCCCAAATAATGAATCTCTGGCAATGCTACTATTGTCTTCGAATTCGAATTTCTCATCCTCAGTAAACTTTTCCCACAGCATTGGAATATATTCCGTTAAAAAGCAATTGCATGCAATTTCCAACCTCTTAATAGTTGGTAAACTTTCATCTTTTACAAGTGCTATTGCTGCTAGTTCTTTATTAAGTGCTCCATTACTTGTAAAGAAATCACTTCGTATAAAGTTAATACAATATGAAATCTTCAAATGAAAAGTACTTTTGTAATAATCTGTCCACCATATCATTCGCATTCCTATTAAAGGGATTAGATATATTGGCATGATATTTCTTAACAAAATTGGACGGTTTTCCATTGACTTTAAAAATTTTGCTTGTAGAACATTTTCTAAATAATGATATATATTTTTAACTTCCTGAAGTTTATTACAACATCGCATTCTTAAAGCTTCACTGAGAATTATTTCTTTCACATCAG
>JABUQX010001294.1:10000-12500 GCA_015478945.1 Trachelipus rathkii
AAGTAGGAAATAGGGATATCAATATTGAATGGTGGAATGAAGAGGAGACGTAAACGGTTTAAAGTTAAAAAGAGGCGTGGTTGGATGTTCTAAAAGCCAATGTTGGTTACGAAAGAAAGAAAGATTCAAATATGCATATGTTGGAGGAAAAAAGATGTAAATGAGCCGTTTGGAAGGAGGATCAATGGAGACTTACAAGGAAATAGGAAGATGTTCTGGAAGGAAGGTCGAAACGTTAAGAAAATGAGTAAATGGAATATTTATAGAATAATGAAAAGGAAAGTCACTTTCCTGACAGATGAAACGGATGTGGAGAGAGAATGGAGAAAACACTTAGAAAATCTACATAACATTGGCAGTAATAAAGAGGTGATAGTGAGTGTGTGTGGGTTTGATGATGATGATGTAAGAAGAAATATGTACTTTTGGGATGAATTAATTAGTAGGAAGAAGGTAATAGGCAGATTAAGAAAGTTAATGAATGGTAATTCAGCATGTATAGATGGAATTGCTGGCGAAATGATCAAGAATGTAGACTGGATATGGAGGAGAAACAAGAGGAAGAAAGGAAAAAAAAAAAAAAAAAAAAAAAAAAAAAAAAAGAGAGAGAGAGAGAAGAGAGAGAGAGAGAGAGAGAGAGAGAGAGAGAAGAGAGAGAGAGAGAGAGAGAGAGAGGAGAGAGAGAGAGAGAGAGAGAGAGAGAGAGAGAGAGAGAATCTATAAAAAACTGAAAGGGCTCATTTCACCATCATTTCATCCATCTATCTTATCAATTAGTCTATCCTTCGGTCTACTCCTCCAATTGATATATAATTATATATATATATAATATATATATAAATTATATAATATATATATATATATCTATTTATATATATAATATATATATATAATATATATATATATATATATATATGTTATATAATTCTGACCTTGTTAAGTTCATAACGGTTATTTTTTTACTAGTTCGTTAGGAAATGACGTTAATATTAAATTTCAGTGGTAAAATATTGCTTTTCTTACTCTCTCTCTCCTCTCTCTCTCTCATCTCTCTCTCTCTGCTCTATATATATATATAATAATATTATATATAATATATATATATATATATATATATATATATATATAATAATAATATAGTATAATATATATATTATATAATATATATTATATATTATATATATATATATCTATGTATTATTGTAATATATTAACATATTTGGATATATTCATTATCTATATATATATATTATTATATATATAATTTTATAAAATATATATCCTATCGATATATATCATTATAATATATATATATATTATATATATATATATATAGATACAACCACTTAAAAATATATATATAAAAGTCAGTAAGACGGATGTTAAAATAACCCAAAAGGAATTTATCATCAAGTTTCATTTTTCTTTTTAATCGATGCAATTTGAAAGGGAATTAGTAGGAAGAACTGGAGGTGGGTCAATTCGGTTCAGATTGTTTTAAAAAGTTAAAAGAATAAGCATGCTAATATAAGCAATTCCTTTACAAAGGAATATGAAAGAAAATGCCTGAGTTAAAATTGTCCTCTATCTCATCCTCTCTCTCTCCGAAAAAAACTCTTCCACTCCTGATGAAATAAGAAACATATTTACCAAATAAAAAACATAAACAACATTCCTTTCTATGTTTTACTCACCTTGCTTAAAATACAAATCCTAAAATTTTTCTCCCTCAACATGTAAGAATTCAGATTCCGATCAATAAAAAACCTCCCTTTCGAGGCCGAATTTTTTGGTTTTATTCCAACAAATTCCAATTTTTCAAAACACAGAAAACTTTTAAATTTTTTCTTTACAACAACCTCACCAACCGTCTTGTACACGTTTCAAGACTGAGTGTACTGACCCTTTGACTGAGACTTAGTAGCACGAACCTAACTTGACCTTCAGTCCACTGATTGACAATTGTAGGGGACTCCCTTAGTGGGTGGGTATCAGACCATGGCAACTAGTCCTCTACCCCTTCTCCTTCAAATAGAGTAGAAGGATACGACCATATTAACCACTTTTCCTGTCTACCCCATTTGGAGAGAAAGCAAAAACTATTTAATATATATATATATATTTTATATATATATAATATATAATATAATATTATATATATATATATATATATATATATATATATATTATATATAGTATATATATATATTAATTATATATATATATATATAATATATATATATATATATATATATATATATATATATATATTATATATATATATATATTTATTATAATATATATATGTATATATATATATATATATATATATATATATATATATATAATATATAAGTATATATATATATATATATATATTATATATAATATATATATATATATATATATATATATATATATATATATATATATATATATAATATATATATATATAGGCCCTGTTATAGTTTTTCGACTCCGTCAGTTTAAATTTTTTTTT
>JABUQX010001294.1:17500-30000 GCA_015478945.1 Trachelipus rathkii
AATTAAAAATCGGAAAAAAGAAAAAGAAAAAAAAAATCACAAAAATGAAAAAAAAAAAAGAAAAATTTAAAATTATTTTATTCAGAGGCACAACATTACAATATTTTTGGACGTTACAATATTCAAATATCAAAAGTTTTATTAAATATACATATAGCCTAATGTTAATCTTCGGAGCCACAGAAGTTGATGACCATTGTAACGGAAAATTGACAACAATCGCTCTACATCATATTAACTTGAGGGTTAAGGGTGGGCTAATTTTCCCCCAGCAAGAGATGAATAATAATAAGGAATATGTGAAACTAGTTAATCCAAAACTTTGATCCCCTCCTTGAATTATGCTGACTTATGGAGGAGCTGCGAATAGCTTCAAAGAAAGAATCATTCTTTTACTAAAAGATCAGTAGGGGAGGGGTACGGAAGGAGGAGCTGCGAAAATAGGCTTCAACGTAATGAATCATTCTTTTTACTAAAAGAATCAGTAGGGGGAGGGGTAGGAAAGGAGGAGCTGCGAATAGCTTCAAAGACATGAATCATTCTTTTAACTAAAGAATTCAGTAGGGGAGGGTAGGAAAAGGAGGAGCTGCGAATAGCTCAAAGAATGAATCAATTCTTTACTAAAGATCAGTCAGAGGGGGAAGGGGTTAGGAAGGAGGAGCTGCGAATAGCTTCAAGAATGAATCATTCTTTTACTAAAAGATCAGTAGGGGGAGGGGTAGGAGGAGGAGCTGCGAACTAGCTTCAAGACAAGAATCAATTCTTTTAACTTAAAAGATCAGTAGGGGAGGGAGGAAGGAGAGCGCGAATAGCTTTCAAAGAAAAATCATTCTTTACTAAAGATCAGTAGGGGGAGGGTAGGAAGGAGGAGCTTGCGAATAGCTTCAAAGAATGAATTCATTCTTTTACTAAAAAGATCATTTAAGGGGGAGGGGATATAGAAGGAGGGGCTGCGAATTAGCTTCAAAGAATGAATCATTCTTTTACTAAAAGATCAGTAGGGGGAGGGGTAGGAAGGAGGAGCTGCGAATAGCTTCAAAGAATGAATCATTCTTTTACTAAAAGATCAGTAGGGGGAGGGGTAGGAAGGAGGAGCTGCGAATAGCTTCAAAGAATGAATCATTCTTTTACTAAAAGATCAGTAGGGGGAGGGGTAGGAAGGAGGAGCTGCGAATAGCTTCAAAGAATGAATCATTCTTTTACTAAAAGATCAGTAGGGGGAGGGGTAGGAAGGAGGAGCTGCGAATAGCTTCAAAGAATGAATCATTCTTTTACTAAAAGATCAGTAGGGGGAGGGGTAGGAAGGAAAAGCAAAGGAGAGGAGAGAGGGGAGGAGGAGAGGAGAGAGGAGGAGGAGGAGAGGAGGAGGAGAGGGAGGTGGAGGGAGGTAGGAGGAGTATTTGAGGAGGAGAGGA
This sequence comes from Trachelipus rathkii, assembly GCA_015478945.1. Taxonomy (NCBI): domain Eukaryota; kingdom Metazoa; phylum Arthropoda; class Malacostraca; order Isopoda; family Trachelipodidae; genus Trachelipus; species Trachelipus rathkii. The sequence goes on from JABUQX010001294.1 coordinate 18,916, forward strand.
GGGAAAGCGCCGGACCGCCCGGGGGCAAAAAGAGCAAGGGGAAAGGGGAAAAGGAGGGGACGCGAGGGGACGCAGGAAAAAAAAAGGAGCAAGGCAAAACGGGAAAAGGAGGGACCGAGCACGGAGGAAGGGAGGGGAAGACGGAGGAGGAGGGAGGACAAACGGGGAGGGGGCACCGACGCAGCAGGACAGAAGGGGAGGGACACACGGGAGAGGGGGACGGAGGGAGAGAGAAAGGACCGAGCGACGGCGAGGGGGCAGGCAGTAAGGCAAGAGCGGCGAACGGCAAGGACGGAAAACACAGGCGGGAGAGGCGGCCACACAAAACAGCCACACCACAACCACACAAAGACACGCACGACACACACACACACACACAACACCACACATGGGCGAGATGGGCGCAAAGGGGAAAAGAACAGGGAGGGGAGAAGAACGGGTGGCGAGGGACGGGAGGAGGCAAAAGATGGGGAAGAAGAAACAAGAAACAGGGGACAAGGAAACAGAGAGGGAGAGGGAGAAGAGAGGAAAGGGAGAGGGAAAGGCCGGGGAGCCAGAGGAGGCGGGCGAAAGGAAGGGGGAGTGGAAAACCGCGGGAGGCAGCGGGAGGGGGCCATCAGCGGGGGCAACGGAGACAGGACGAACACACCGGCCAGAGGGCCGGGCGAAAAGGGGGAGGATGGGAGGGGGAGAACAGAACCCGCCGCGGGTAGCCGTGGAAAGGAGCAGTAGGAGGCGGTGAGTCGGTCTAGGCGAGCGGCGGGTGGTGGAGGAGGCCAGGTGCATGGCATACATCTGCAGGCACAATTAGCAATGGTGAGTGCAGTCAGTTGGCGTGGCACAGTAACATCATGGTTGTTTTTAAATATCATCATCCAATGACTCATGCATGGCCTGTACTATTTTCGGAACTATGATCATACACCAACTTATCAGTTTTTTCAAAATTGAATAGTATCTTTTGTATCTTTAATTGATTGTAAGGCCTTTGGCCTTTACAATATATTTTATATTTCCATCAGCTGTTCTTATTCTAACAGCATAAGACTTTGGCCCTGTACACACAAAGGAATCACCGTAGGCCGCTGGACCATAATCTGCTATTTCATCTGTTAGTTCACCTAAAAAGTTTCCTGTTTCAGGAACTTCATCGTTTTCTCCAGCGACAAAAATACAAGAGTCTGTATCACAGTACAATGCCCTTTGTTTGACTTTGTTAAGTAACTCATATAATTTTATACGTGCATATGCAGTTGTAAATGAAGCAATAGGAATATTTGTAGCAGTTGACGATCGTTCGGCTAGCGCATTTTTTACAACTGTCACAACATATTTACAGCCTATTGGAATAACGCTAGGGATTTCAATATCGCTTTGGTTTATTAGTTCCCATACTTGTTTATATCACTAGTACATACTACATCTTCTCTTGTAGGTGTATTTTGTGCAAATTTTCCCCAAAGAGACATTAAGACACAATTTTGCAAATGAAACGGCATCCCAGATTTTCTGATATGTTAATATCAAGTTAAAACACCTTCTTTTCTTTGAAAAGGCCGGATCACGCGTTAGTTTTTCCTCGAAAATCAGGATCATCCTCGTGAATATTTTTAGTAGAACCTGAGGCCTCTGTCTTTCTTTTTAGGAAGTGGTTCCATATCTTCAATAAAAACTCCTTCTCTTAAACGAACCAAACTTCAAATAGTTTTACCGTATTTCGTAAACCCATCTCTATTGCTAATTTAATTTCAGGTGTTGTGTATACACCTTCAATAGCTCGTTCTTTCTCATCATGATTGCATTTCGTGCTATTATCTTTAACACATTTTACACAGAGTGGAAATATTAGTTTATTTTTGGTTCGTTCAGCGAGGACAGGGATGTATAAGTCTTGAGGAGGAAGAATCTTAATGTAAGCTGCGCCGAAATATTTGTCATTGAGTCCATTCTTGAATGATTCAATGTCTGGTACTTTATCACCTATTAGTTTTTCTAGGGGACCACAAGGGTATTTCATTCGCTTCTGAACATAAGGATAAAGTGATGTATAGTCTAAATACATGATCTTCTGCCCTTTAGTTGGAGGATAGTAATGTACGAAGGGTTCAGTGCGGCCTCCAAGCAATGAATCATCAATTATGAGCCTGTTGTTAACAACATCATTACTAAGACGTTGAATATATTCACTAATGCTTATATTTTTATCGGTATGATTAGGATCTTGAATGATCAGGGTCTTTTGTACCTGCCATTCACATTCCCACACACGTATGACATTAAAACCAGCTTCTTTATACCTATCTTCTTGTTTCATTGTGAGATTGTAACGGTCAACAGCCGATACGTCATGGAGCGTACCTTTTCCTTTATTACAGCCTTTATGTCCATGCCATGCACAACCATGATATAAAAATGCTGTTTTCACACCGTTCACATATCCGAACCCGTCAGGGTAAAGCCACTTGTTCTTAATTTTGAAACCTTTCTCCCCACCACCGTTGCGAGCGTGCCTTATGCTTATATTGTTCAATTTTTCCTGATACATAAGCCAGCGAATTGCTTCATAGGTGAAAGGTTTAGAGGGTTCTCTCGACCTAGAATAGTAATTTTTCCTCAGGCTAACACATTCTTTTATAAAGTGAAACATAAAGATGCCAACTTGTTGTCGTCGTACTTATCCTAGAACCATCTATATCAAATTCTTAATGAAGCCTGCCTAACACGTTCTCCAAAACATTTTCTTAGTATAACTTAACATCTTGTACACAACACTACTTTTCACATTCTTCAAAAATATCTTGTCTTTTCAATAATCTTATCTTTGTAACTATTCGAATGAAATATTTTTCATCTATTTGACTATTTTTTTCTAACTTCAAGAATTTCTTATCTGAATACAGTCCTCTTATAATCTCAAGGTGTCTTCATTTAAAAAATGTATAAGAGGCAAGAAACCTTTGGAACTTGTCTTTATTTCACAGACACCACCTTGCATTTGGCAAGCTTTTCCAAATGCACATGGTGTAAATAATAATGATCCCTGAAGACTATATTTCCATTCGTTCCCATTGAAATGATTTTTATTGCCTCTTTTTAATAGCGCATTCGTTGCTGGATCAGAATTCTTGCACTTGGGATGGGCTCAACCTAAGCCAGCATATCGAACTGATGATACACTTACCACCATTATGTGCTAGTTCCCATTACTTTGAATTTAGATCATTTTCTTGAAAGTTCATTAGAAATCATGAAATTTCCTACAGGGCTTTTAGCCTCCATCTTAATGTTCTTTCCCGTTCCTTCGGCGCCGCAATGTAGAATAACTTGATCCCCTTCCTTATTGACACTCATCACATATATCTGCTTACCAGTACTAAGGACGCAATTCTAAGTATTACTTCTTCCTTTATCATCCATCACCCCCGAACCTTTAATCTCCTGGTATGTCTCGAATATAAATTTGATATGTATGAACCTCTGGGCAATGTTTTCTTCAACTCTCATTACCAACTATGTCTTTTCTCTTCATGTAACATATTATGATATTCGTCTTCTTTAGGCTCGTATTTTTCTTTACATATAGTACAATAAGCTTTTGTGCAGTCGTGTTGGAAATTACCGTAGCGATCAGCCTTTATTTGTGTCAGACATAGAGAACAAATCTTTATTTTCTTGCACGTATTATTATCTTGGTGCTTTTTAAAACAGTTTGCGTTATAAAATTCACGATTACATTCACGACATTCATGGAATATACCATCGTGATCAAAGGAACCTTGACACTTAACATCTAGACACTGTCTACATCCGTAATGTTCACAATCTAATTTATGTGCTATATTATTACTGTTGAAAGTGTAACAATAAGTGCAAAAGATACCGTTCATATATGCATTCTTTTTCTTGGTGTTCTCAAAACATAACTTTAACTTATCTTCTTTTATAGCATAATAATGATTAACTCCATCATGGCCTATAATGTATAAAGGATCATTTCTGTTCTCGTTAGATGGATTATAAAGTATTTTTACTCCATTAATTTCAGACCCAAATTTTCGTCAATGTTGATTTCTTCAAAGTCAGTTACTATGAAAGAATCTGTATATTCCATACCACATTTTTTAGCTAATGCTTCTGCCTCATTCTCAATTGTATACGAATGAATACCTCTGGACTCTACACATTCACGAGCTATTTTCCTAAACAGAACAACAGCTTTGAAAGCACAACCTACAGCGCCTTTCTCTCAGATGAACTTTACTAATGTACCGATGTTTGAAACTAACATTTTGTAGCTCGAATGCATCAGTTTTACAGTCATTACCTTTTCCTTTAGCTAACATGAACACAGTTGCAACTACTTTGAATTTGGTAAAGGAAGCCTTGTCCGGATTGGAATGAACCTTCCAAGCGTCTCATCATCTTTTTCACAAAAAAAAAAAAAATATTATCTAAAATATATCTCTATAACTACTAATGTTGAATAGTATATTCCGGTCAGGTGACCGTCATCACCAAAAAGTAAAATTGAATTCCAACCCCTCATACGTGTAACTATCATATTCTAAGTCTTTTAATACAACATCAACAACTTCGCTAACAACCATTTCAAACGATGCTTCAAGATTCTCTTGGTCCATGGAAAAAGTTTTCATCAATAACATTTACTTCATATGTGTGACGTTCCATTGACCTTTTAAGTTTCTCTACAGAGATGTGTGTTATGTCCGTTATAGTGGTCTTCCTCTTCTTATTACCTGCATTCAGCATCGAAGGATTAGCCTGTAATGAATATGTATCTTTTATTTATTTCTGAATACAGTAACATTAAATCAGTTTTCAAAAATAGGGCACTAATACCAATAATATATTAAGTTTAACATAGTTTTCTCATTCCCTTATATTAATATTTTACACAACAACAACAGCAACATACCATTTTTAAAGGGTGTGTTGATAACGATACGAAGGATGCTTTTTACCCAGGTGTATGGCTGTATATTCAACACGTTTCTGGAACAGAATCACTTTTTTAGACATATGTATAAATTATTTAAACTCTATTGTTAATTGATAATGTATTTAATTACCTTACGTTGCTAATTATTGATTAGATGTATTACAATGTTTTTTTAAATGAGAAAATATATATATATATTATCTATAATATCTATATATAATACTATATATATATTATATATATATTAAATTATATCTATATATATATATATATATATATATATATATATATATATATATATATATATATATATATATATATATATATATATATTAAGGAAAAATCTTACCTAGCTGAATAAGTATTGATTTGAAAAATCCTCATGTGTAGATATAAAAAACTCGGATAATGATACTACAGGATCTGACTAAATGAGTCTTAAAGTGTTGATCGTAAGAGCTCTTGATCATGAATGACACATCGAGTAGCTCGTCGATTTTATATATAACTCAGCTCCCCCAAATCTTATACAGTGTTGTCAATTCACCTCTGTATGATAACGCAGTTGCCAGATCTACCAGTTTGTTTAATAAATATAATATTAAGTATTGCAACACTTTATGCAAGTGGATAAAACATAAAATCATTTTCATGTTTCGAGTTGATATTTTCTGAAAGGGGGCGGAGCCTAAAAAGAGATAAGCCTAAAAATATTTCAGGTGTTACTCTATTGCGTAATGTTGTGTGTGTGTGTGGTGTGTTGTGGTGTGTGTGTGTGTGTGTGTGTGGGTGTGTGTGTGTATGTGTGGGAGGAGTATAAATTTTAGTTCGTTACAATAGTTAGGTCAGGATACGTTAAATTTTTGGTAAATATTACTGTGTTAATGTAAAAATTAGCATTGATATGTTAGAGATATGCTTGACAAGGTGAATAGGCTACGTTTTGCATGTAAATGTTAGTTACTTACTGGTGCTATGCGAGGAACTTTGTAATGTTAACAGTTTATTCGTGTTTAAGCGTGTGTCGGTTTGTCGTTGTAAGATTATATTCCTTAGTTTCAGGTTTATGCTATGTTAGCTTTATTAATCTAAAAAATTTGTTACGCTAGCATATATGCGTAGGTCTGTATGATAATCAGACAAGGTTTATGATAAAATTTTGTTAAAATATTACATGTTAATGTAAAATAGCATTGAAATGCCTTAGAGTATGCTTGAAAAAAGTATTAATGGGTTACGTTTTTGTATGCTATATTAGTTACTTACTGGTGTTAAGCGTGGAACTTTGTTAATGTTAGTAGTTTACTCATGCGTAAGGTGTGTTACGGTTTGGGTCGTGTAGATTAATATTCTTAGTTCAGGTTATGTTATGTTAGTTTTATTATGTAAAAAATTTGTTACGTTAGCATATATGCGTAGGTCTGTGTAATGATAATTAGACAAGGTTATGATAAAATTTTGTTAAATATTACAATGTTAATGTAAAATTAGCATTGAAATGTTAGAGGATATGCTTGACAAAGTATGAATAGGTTACGTTTTTTTGTATGCTATGTTTAGTTACTTTACTGTTTGTTAAACGTGGAACTTTGTAATGTTAGTAGTTTATTCACTTGCTTAAGGTGTGTTAGTTTGTCGTTGTAGATTAATTCTTAAGTTTAGGTTATGTTATGTTAGTTTATTAATGTAAAAATTTGTTACGTTAGCATATATGCGTAGGTCTGTATGATAATTAGACAAGGTTATGATGAATTTTTGTTAAATATTACAAATGTAATGTAAAAATTAAACATTGATTGTTTATGCAGTTATGCTTGAACAAAGTGTGATAGGTTACGTTTTTGTATGTTATGTTAGTTACTTTACTTGTTGTTAAGTGTGGAACTTTGTTGATGTTAGCTGATTATTCGTGCTAAGGTATGCTAGGTTTGTTGTTGTACATTATATCCTTAGCTTGAGGTCATTTTCTGTAAGCTTTATTAAATAGATAACATTGCTAAGTTTGCATTTAATCTGAGCATTGATATAAGAAGAACTTTATTTTTTATGTTATGTCCTCAAAATGATACTTATAATATGACTTGAATCAATATGATCAATGATCAATAGATCATGGTAATGGTAGGAAGGTATCTGGAAGGCAGTTTGATTTACTGATTTACTAAATTAAATGATTTAAAGGTATTTAATATGCAGAAATTTTTAAAAGTTATAACTATGAAATGATTAAAATTTTGTTAAAACAAAATGTTTTAAACATTAAATAAATCAGAAAAAAATATGAGTTTTTTAAAAATATATAGATTATTTTAATAAATAAAATAAATAAATAAAAATAAAATAAATAATAAAAATACACCATAAATATAAATATAAGGAATAAGAAAATAAAAGAAAATACATAACAAATTGAAATGTTTATATTTAAAATGTGAAAAATGTAAATGTCTTACAACGACGTTTAGAAAATGTAACACATCTGCTTGACATCATAGAAATAGCAGTCATGTGATCAGTAAGTTAGTACGATGATTGCCAGTCTCGTGTTTCAAGTAAAGTGTCTATAATTATTGTGTGTGTGTGTGTGTGTGTGTGTGTGTGTGTGTGTGTGTGTGCGGTATGATAATAATAATAATAATAATAATAATAATAATAATAATACATAATATAATAATAATAATAATAATAATAATAATAATAATAATAATAATAATAATAATAATAATATAATAATAATATATTAATATATAATAATAATAAGAATAATAAACTACTGTTTAAGATAAAAACATATGTCAAAAGATATTGGGAGAAAAGTAATAAATCTATTTACCCTTCCATGTGTCAAAAGATATTGGGAACAAAGTAATAAATCTCGTTACAGTAAAGGCAAAAGGGGAACAAGTAATAAATCTATTTACTTCTCATGTGTCAAAAGATATTGGGACAAAGTAATAAATCCATCATTTACCCCTTCTCAATGTTCAAAGATTAAGATTAAATGGAGTCATTCCTCGAATTTCATTGCTGCCCGTGATGGCATAGCAAATACAGTTCTCTGAATTGGTTCCTCTGAGCGTAACAAGGATTACGTAATGTTTAGGTGTCGGTTAGAGAGCAATTTACCTACCAAAGTTCTAGTTGTGGACATGGAGGCAAAGTGATCGCACGCGTTATTGGTGTTGTGAGATTTATGTGGAATAATAATAATAATATAATAATAATAATAATAATAATAATATAATAATAATAATAATAATATAATAATAATAATAATAATAATATAATAATAATAATAAAATAATATAATAATAATAATATAATAATAATATAATAATAATAATAATAATAATAATAATAATAATAATAATAATAATAATAATAATCAATAATAATATAATAATAATAATAATAAAATTTTTTGTGAGGTTGTGTATAGTAAAAAGATTGAGATTGCTATGCTGACTTCTGCTGGTAGTTGAAACTTCTAATTTTAGTTACATTGTTAAAGAAGCTTTGTAAATACCTTTAGAGTAGCAGAGTATATACTTTTATTTAGCTTTTCAATATTACACCTGTTAAGTACACTTAACATTAATATTATTGTATATATTTTAAAGAAGCATTGTAAATTTTCATTTAACTTGAACGTTTGATTATATTTAACATCAACAACGACAACACCAACAACAACAACAAACACAAAGTCCAAAATAGGCACAAAACACAACAACAACAAACCGCTACATTACAAATCAACAACAACAGCAACAAACGTAACATTTCAACAACAACAACATCAACCAACTGCAACAAATGCAAAAACAAACGTAACATTTCAACAACAACAGCTACGGCAAAAATTTATTTTATGTTATGTTGTACAAAATATGACTTTAATCAATAGATCAATAGATCAATAGATCAATAGATCAATAGATCATCGGAAGGATAGGAAGGTGCCTGGAAGGCAGTTTGATTTACTGATTTACTGATTTACTGTTACTGATTTACTGATTTACTGCTTTAGAGTATGTAAAAATGCAACATTTTTTTAAAGTTATAAACATAAAATGAGTAAATTTTTTAGTAAAAACAAAATGTTTAAAGCAAATAAAACAAAATAAATAAATTTTTATAGTAAAAATAAAACAAAATAAATAAATTTTTATAGTAAAAACATAATGTTTAAAGAAAACAAAACAAAATAAATAAAAGTTTTTGTGTTATGTTATACAAAATATGACTTTAATCAATAGATCAATAGATCAATAGATCAATAGATCAATAGATCAATGGATCACGAATGGGTAGGAAGGTGGGTGGAAGGCAGTTTGATTTACTGATTTACTGATTTACTGCTTTACTGATTTACTGATTTACTGCTTTAGGGTATGTAAAAATGCAAATTTTTTAAGTTATAATATCCAACCAATATGAATAAAAGTTTAAACAAAATATTTAAAGAAAATATTAAAAATTCAATTAAATTTTTTTTTAGTAAACAATAATGTTTAAAGAAACCAAACAAAAATAAATGCTTCTGATGTGTTTTTGTTTCAAAATGACTAATTGACATTTTTTCTTAGATATGGAAAGATAGGAGGGCTGTTTGATTAACTGATTTACTGATTTACTGATTTACAGTTACTGATTTACTGATTTACTGCTTTAAGGTATGTAAAAATGCAAAATTTTTAAGTTATAAACATAAAAAGAATAAATTTTTATGTAAAAACAAAATGTTTAAGCAAATAAAACAAAATAAATAAATTTTTATAGTAAAAATAAAACAAAATAAATAAATTTTTATAGTAAAAACATAATGTTTAAAGAAAACAAAACAAAATAAATAAAAGTTTTTGTGTTATGTTATACAAAATATGACTTTAATCAATAGATCATAGATCAATAGATCAATGATCATGAAGGGTAGGAAGGTGGTCTGGAAGGCGTTTGATTTACTTGATTTACTGATTTACTGCTTTACTGACTTATACTGATTTACTGATTTAACTCATGTTAAGGTAATGTAAAAAATGCAAATTTTCCATCATAAACATATAAAGAATAAATTTTCGTCAAAGACTTTTTTTTAAACAAATAAATTTTAAAAGTAATTAAAAAAATTTAGATTACAAGCAAAAATTAAAAACATAAAAATAAAATTTTAGTAAAAACAAATATTAAAGCAAATAAAATAAATAAAAGTAATTAAAAATTAAATTGAAAACAAAAATATTAAAAACATAAAGAATGAAACTTATAAAACTTAAAAAAATGAAACGTCTATAAAATGAAATAGCAAACAATATATTTAAGTTGACGTTTATAAAAAGAAAACGAGAATTTGAAAATAGAAATGTCTGTCTGAGACTAAACGAATGTTTACTATCAGCACCGCACCGTACCGGCTCTCCAGCACCGGTGCCTGTATCAACTCTGTCTTCTTCTCTTCTTACTCCTTCCTCCTTCCTCCTCTCTTTTATTCCAGTTGGGGAACCCTCCTCGGAGGGTCCAAACACAGAGTGTCAGTATCACCATCTTCCTCCTTCCTCCTCTTCCTCGTTCCTTCATTCCCTCCTTCCCTCATTCTCAGTCTTCTCTTATGCACTCCGTGCAATTTCTACTTCTTTTATTTCAGATGGGGAACCCCTCCGGGGGGATCCCAAAGCTCCAGCTCCAGATCCAGCTCCGATTCTTCATCCTTCCTCCTTCATCTTCTCTTACTGCAAACTCCGTGCATTCAACCTTCTAAGTTCCTTCTATCCTAGAAAGGAACCAGCACACCTTCTCCGAAGGGGTGCACGTCACCCGAACCGGCCATTCCAGGCACGACGGAGGCGGCGCGGCACAAAACAGACAGCGAAAAATAGATACGCTTCGCGCAAATATTTATTATTTATTTTTTGTTTAGTTTATTTTAATTTAATTTTATTTTAATTTTATTTTATTCTAATTTTATTTAATTTATTTTATTATAATTTTTATTTTTTCTTTTTATTTAGATAGTTTAATTTTTTTTTTTTGGGGGGGGGGGTTCCAGTTTCCAGGTCCTGAAAGTCACTTTCCAGTTTCCAGGTTCCTGGAATCCTTCCAGGATTCCAGGAACCTGGAAGGATTCC
>JABUQX010001294.1:32500-75932 GCA_015478945.1 Trachelipus rathkii
ATTTAGTAAACCCTCCTTGTTGTCCCAGCAGATAATTATCTATTTTTAAGTCAACACATATGATTCACTAGTGCTCCCTATTTTTGAAAAGATTTAAAACTTTTCCTATATGTTCATACTTTTCTTTTAATTTCATTGAGTACCAAATCGGTTTCGAACAATATAGATTGCCATTATGCAATAACACACACTTAAGACTTCTTTTCGAACTGTCTAAAAACTAATGTCAATCATTTCATCGTAAAACTTAATCAATATACTAAACCAGTGGTTCTCAAACTGTGTGACGCGTCACCCAAAGCTTACCCTCAGGGGTGACGCGAAAGATTTGAACATTTTCATAATTGTATTTCAGTTTTTATTTAAAAATTTTAATCGATTTTGAAGATGGAGGCAAAGAATGTTTTCCAATATTGCAACACTTTTTGACCTCAAATGGGATTGATTTCTCTCGTGATATGAAATCCATTTTTGAAGAACACTTATCACAGCTTATTGCCGGGTTTGAGAAATATTTTAAAAACGATCATATGGATAAATTTTCATGGATTGAGGATCCATTTAATGTTGCTGCTCCATCTGACTTTACCATTGAGGAAAAAGAGAATCTAATTGAACTGTCTTGCGACAATTCGTTGAAAATAAAATTTAGTGTCATGGAATTAACAGAATTTTGGATGTCGGTAAAAAATGAATATCCACTTCTGAGCGGTAAAGCTCAAAATATTTTAATTCCATTTGCGATTTCTTATTTATGCAAAGCTGAATTTTCGCCTGTCGCTGTAATAAAAACTAAATATTGATAAAAAATCAATGTAGAAAACGAAATGAGGGTGGCTGTATCCAATCTGATTCCCAGATTTTTGGAAAGTGTGTGGGGATTAACAGGCTCATCCATCCCACTAATGACTAATTAAAGGTAAATTTAATTTATATATATATATATATATAAATATATAATATATATATATATTTTATATATATAAATATATATATATATATATATATATATATATATATATATATATATATATATATATATATATATATATATATTCAGAGGCAAATACCTTGGAATGCTTTGGCATACTGTAATCATAGCCAATATTATTGAATTTAATGATTAATAATCAGACCCTCCCTATTTTATAAAATTGTAAAAGGTTTCTTTTTAGAATCTAAGCAGGGGTGACTTTCGGCAACCTGAATTAGTCAAGGGAGCCGCGATCGAAAAAGTTTGAGACCACTGTCTAGACTATTCTGATTAAAAAATTTAAGAAGTTCTTCCATTTTTCTCCAAAATGAAATGTATATGTCTAAAGTAAGCAAGTTTTTCTCTTTAAATCTTGAAACTAAAATTTCCCCAGCCTTTTTTTGGCCAATTTAGATCACTTACAAAATCATTCAACTCGGCCTGGTTAAACATTTGCTGATCTTTTGACTTTCAAATACGCTCTAATCAAAATAGGTGTTTGACACCTCAGAGTGCATAACAATATCTTCAGGAACATCTTCATCTAATTCTTGAGTTGGCAAACCCTTATATTTTGGAATGGGAATCTCATTTGAATGTAGGACTGGTCGTATCTCGGTGTCGAAATTTGGGTACTCGACGCAATGTTTATTTTTATTGGTGAAGTTCGAAGTCTTGACAAAGCAAAAGAAGCAATCGATCTCGTGGATAATAGACTCTCGCCACACCTAATAAGGAATAAAATTGTAAAGTGTTAAAAGAAGCGACGAGAGATTTGTTTTTATTAATTTTATTAAAAGTTATCACCCAAAGATTTAACATTTCTATGTGTTTCAACCTTCACGCAGTATTTGAGATTCTTATAAAAAATGTCTGTAAATTTTTGCCTATGTACCTAAGTTACAATATACTAGTGATTAAATTATTTCGTTTTATAAAATCGAAGGAGAAGGCCAATTCGAGACAAAAGCAAATAACAGTAAATGTTGGGAACGCAAAATTTAGTGAAACCAGTAACACCATAATACTCGACTGATCGATGATACTCTTGTCAAACATTTTTATTATAATTTTTATGAAGTTTTTAAAGATACAATGCTCACGATCTCAGAATTATTAATGCTAGCTCAAATTTTGATATTTTGGTTAGATTTTTGAGAGTTGGAACTTTTTTCTTGAATATTTAGTGCAATCATTTGAGCCTGCTAGGTCAGTTCACAAGTTTTTTATGATAGTAAACGAATGTATTTACCGTGAATATGTAGACTGAGCTATATATATATATATATATATATATATATATATATATATATATATATATATATTATATATATATATAATATATATATATATATATATATATATATTATATATATATATAATATATATATATATATATATATATATATATATAAAGTTGTTGCTTATTTGATGGGTGAGGCTAGGGTAGTACAGTAGGATACGAGTGAAAAAATTATGTAACTTTAGCAAGAAGACTTGTTGTTCATTACTTATTTTGCAATAAGAAATTTTTTCTGTAGACATTTTGACTTTAGAGAGTTTTTCTTTATAGCTGGTGTAGTGCTGAAGAATTTATAGACAGGTTTAATAGGTTTTATATGTAGTTTATAATTAGTATAGGTTTAATAATGGGTAGTGTAGGTTGATATTAATAAATACGATATATTTTGTCTTTTAGGAGTCTTTTTCATTACTGATTATATAATAAAGATTTTTGTCTGTAGATGTTATGGCTTCAGCAATTATTTGATCTCGCCTAGTTTATCTCTGAAGTATTTGAGTATTTTGAGGAAGGATCTAACCTGTTACTTATAAATTTCAAACATTTGGAGACTGTTAGCTGATTTTGACACAGTTGAACACCACCTCTCCTCTACTAAATCCCATCACAAATTTCTTACCGAAATTTAGACGTTGATTGCTCGACAACAAACAAATCATCATATCAAATCATCTTTACTGTTTCTATCTACAGTTTTCATTCAAATGACAGTTGCTGTACATATTTGCTCGGAAAAATATTTCAAATATATAATTTCTACAGTAGGAACAACAGAACGACACCGACTCCCTGGAGAGTTATACTGCTTTAAAAGTATAATATTTTTCGCTGTTAGTTTCAACATTCTGAAAATTATTTGTGTATATCTTAAATTGAGTTTTTAAGAGTAATTTTCAGGACACATGTGAAAACATAATTTGGTCTCATTGAAAAAGCAATTTCACACAGAACAAAGACCAATTTATGAATAGTTTTATTAGGGCTTAAATTGATACGTAATTTCTTATGAAATTTCAAAAAAAAGTGATTTATGGCACCGAAATATATTCATTAGTTGTGAAAACGTGTTTTAGTAAGAATTTTAAACTGTTTAAATTAGCTTGTCACACTAATTCTTCACATTACAAAATTAGATCTAATATAGTTAAATTTTTTTAAAAATTTCAGAACATTTGAAATTATTTGGATAAATTTGAAAATTGATTTTTTAACTGGTATTTCAGCATTTGAAAAAAGATGAAGTGCTCTTTCGATTGAAAAGTGGCTGATGACTTCCTCTAGAGAGACATAAGGGTAGAAGAGTATGGAGAATTTATAACTGGATTTTAAGGTGTCTTAAATGACGTTTTTTAATGAAATTATCATATTTATGTGTTCATAAGTATAACCAATATTTTCCATTAGTTGTTGAAAATGATTTTCAGTAATTTTAACTTCTAATTACGCATTTTTCTGAAATATCTGTACTTGGACAATATTGAGAGACTTTTAAAAGTACCCTAGGATACGATTTTTTCGTATTTTAACATTTGAATTACATTTTGTTAATCGATTAAAATTGAGTTTTTAACGGATTTTCAGCATTTGAAAAATATTGTGTTTTGAAATGAATTTCAAAAAGCAGAAAAAAGAATTCATTAATTGTTTATTAGGATTTTCATAAATTTAACAATTTTTAATGAAAATTCATAGTTTATACTTTTACTATATAGAAAGATACTATTAGTAGATACACTATTAGGGGTTTTCAAAATTATAAATTTGTATCATTACCTTGAAGGCACTGCCCTCGTTGCTTCGAAGCTGAAAACCTTAAATAGATTTAAGCTCTTGGAAGAATGTCGATTTTTGGCACTGAAATTGTGCAACATGGCTGAATTATTCTGCGTAACTCTTAAAAGTTGAGTTTTTAACGGTATTTTCAGCATTTGAAAAAATAATAGCGCGGTATTAGAATCGCAAATTCTCAAAAAGCAACGAAAGGAGTACGAATTTCATGGTTGTTGTTAAGGTGTCTTAGATTGACGTTTTTAATGAAATTGTCAAATATTTGTTTTTTATATACAAATATAGTTCATTAAGTCTGTGAAAACTTGCTTTTAATTATTTGTATAAACTGAGAATTTGACTGAATTTTATATCCAAAGACGATATTACGGAATTTAGAAAGAGCCCATGTAATGGCTAAGGCATTTTTCTAAATTTCAAACATGTTGAAATTATTTGTAAAACTAAAAAGCGAGTCTTAAACATTAATTCCGTAATCTTGGGTAAGATTATGTATTTCAATAGAAAATGCTTTTTGTCAAAAAGCAGAAAAGTGAATTTGAATTAATATTTTTAGGTGTCCTTAAATTGACGTTTTTTAATATATGTTAGTATTTTCAATATTTATTTTTACATTACTTAATATTATCACTTAGTATATGCAACGTGTTTGTATTAGATGCTCTTAACTCTGCTAATTACGCTTTTCGTTCAATTATTCCGCACATTAAAGGAATTTGAGAACTCTAAATAGTACGCATTTGTTCAAAAATTCCACATGAATGATGTTTGTTTAAATAATAATAAATTGGGGTTTTAACGGTAATTTCAGCATCTCTGAAGAAAAAATAATGTGCAGAAGACGCACTGTACATTTCCAAAAACTTCTGCCTCTTTAAGTTACTTATTCTTCTTTGCTGATCTTAAATTTACGATTTTTCTAAGTGAATTCATAGATGCTGAATATTAAACAAGGAAAGAATTTAATTCTGCCGCACCAGGTTTTACGAACCTAAAAATTTTAACATTTCTAAATACGCTTGTGAAAAATTTCACCATTACGAGAATTTTTAGAACTCGGTTAAAGTGACGATTTTTCCTAAATTCAATATTTATCAATTCTTTCCTAATCTTTAAATTGAATTTAACGGTTATTGTTCAGCATTTAGATAAAAAGTAATGGTGGAGGGGGGGTGTATCTTCTAGATAGAGGCGCAAGTGTTGAAAAATGCGGGCCTAGATTTTGTCATGTTGCAGAAAGAAAAAATATTCATGTTATGGGTCTTTAATTGTGAGCGATTTTTTCAATGAAATTTCCAATATTTGTTATTATTACTAAACAAACTAATGTTTTCATTTTATGATTGTAACAAAAAATTTTGCCTCTTTAATTTAACGTAGTGTTTGAAAATTTAAGAGGATAGTTTAAGCACTCTGAAATTTTATGCTGATTGCTGAGGTAACATATTTGAATATTATTTGATATTTTATTTCATATATTACGACACTCGTCATCAGATGATATATGAAAAAATACGATGTCTTTTCATGTAGAAATGGCAAAATTCAAAGAAGAGAGTAAAGCGAAATTATATAAATGGTTTCTAGAGGTGGTCATAATTGAGCGTTAATTTTTATGAATTTGTCAATGATTAGTTTTATAATAAGCCAATAGATATTCGCATATTAGAGGCCTTGTGCAACACCCTGTTGTTAGATAAATTAATTTTAACTTCTAACAATTACCGCTTTTTCTTAAATTTTAAAATTAAAATTTAAACTCTTAAAAGTACGATTATTCTTAAATTTCAACATTTTGAAATTATTTGGAATTCCTTAAAATTGAGTTTTTACGGATTTCAGCATTTGAATAAAAGATAATCGTGTTTTCATTGACATGCTAAATTTCAATAGCAGAAAGTTAAATTTATATAGATTTAGGTGTCTAAAATTGTATTGCGGTTTTTACATGAATTCAATCATTTTTGTTTGTATAGTAGCAATATTCATTAGTCTGTGAAACCTGTTGTAATAAAGAAATTCTTAACTTGAAATTAGCTTTTTTCTTTAATTTATCACATTACAACGCGGAGACGAATTTAGAAACTCTTAAAGTATGATTTTTCCACTAGAATTTCCACTGGTATAAAAAATTATTGGTAAGACATACTTTAAAGTTGGAGGGTCTTTTACGGTATTTTCAGCATTAAAAAATAATGTGTTTCATTGTGCAATTTCAAAAAGCTCAAAAAGCAGAAAGGTAAATTTATTAATAGTTTTATCTGTCTTAAATTGACGTTTATTATTTTTTCATTACTATATTCAATATTATGATTTTTATATGGAATACACAGAATATGTTGGTCTGTTTGTATTGATACATACCTGTTTATGAATAAAAAATACTTGTAACGTTCTGAGAATTTACGAGCTTTATTAAATATTTCACACTTACGAATTATAATAGAACTCTTAAAAGTACGATCTGTTTCACCTAAAGGTTTCAACATGTTTATGAAATTATTTGTGTAATCTATAAAAACTTGAGAGTTTCATTTAACTAGTATATATCAAGCATTGTGGAAAAAATAATGTGTTCATTGAATGCAATTTGAAAAGCAGAAAAGAGTGAATTTATTCATAGTTTTAGGTGTCTTAAATTGACGTTAGTTTTATGATGGTATCAGAAAATAATTTGATTTTTTGTGTACCTAATAATTTCAGAAGTAGACTTTGAGTGAAACCTTTTTTATAAAAATTTGTTAACTTCTAAAATATACGGTACCTTTTCTTAATTTTCACATTACAATTGAACTCTTAAGTACGATTTTTTTTCACTTATTCCAATTTCAACATTCTGAAGAATTATTTTGGTAAATCTTAAAATTGACAGTTTTTCAAGAGTATTTTCAGACTTTGCAAAAATAATGTTTTCCATCTGAAATGCTAAATTGGTCAAAATGCAGATTAGTTGATTCCTCTTTCGGATTCTTAGACATTTCCTGCATCGGCTCTGGAAGTTCTGTCTTATCATTATGATTTATATAATCCGAAATATTTCAATTATGTTAGCTTGTGAAAACCGTGATCTTTTAGTATAATAATTGTCTACAGTTCTAAAGATGTGACGACTTATGTTTTCTTATATGGACTTATATGCACATATAACAAGTAATTAAATTAGAATGCTCAAAGTAATTTTCCTAAATTTCAAACAGTCTGAAATTATTGTTAAACTCTTAAAAATTGAGTTTTTAACGGTTTTTTCAGCATTTGATAAAATGATGTGTTTCATTGAAACTGGACAAAAGATACAGGAAAGAGAATTTATTATTGTTTTAGGTGTTGTTAATTTTTTTACATTATTGTAAATGGAAATTCAATAATATATGGTTTTTTCTTATATACAAATAATTATAATTAGTTTGAAATGTGTTTTGTTGTTAAATCAAAAATTTAAGCCTTCTAATAATATACAACTCTTTTTGCATTTCAAAGAAAATTAAAATTCTTTAAACTCTTTAAATTAAAATTTCTAAATTTCAATTTGAAATTATTTGGAAAATTTAAATTGAGTTTCTAACGGTATCTATTTCGCATGTTGAAAAATAAGTGATGTTTCATGAAAGTGGCTTCGTAGAATCCAAGAGGCAGAAGTAATTTATTTAATAGTTTAAGGTGTCTTACCTATGGTGTGAACTGACTGAGAGGATAGGGTAATCAATCTGCGCCACGTTACAAGAAAAGACACTAGTATACTTATTTGGCTCTCATTAAACGAGCCGGCTAAATAGAAAGGTTTTGTTGACTATAATTTGATGGTTTATATAAAACTATATCCAAATTTGATTTCAATATTATTTTAAAGACATAAATCGTATGTTATAAAATTCTGCCAAATATTTCATGTCTTACAATAAATAACTAAAGAAAGAGAGTTTCATTTGTCATTCAAGTTAATTTAGATGAGTTTAATTTGCTCATTTTTGGTGATCCTAGAGCTACGTTAAAATACAAATTGTGCAATTAACTGTAATTATTTTGCTATGAATAAAGTGAAAGTGCAAAAATTCAAAACTTTGAGAATAACAAACGAAATTGTTTATGTGTGTTAGAAACCCCGCTATAGCGAGGGAAGGCATGAAGAAACTGCTCATGTCGTTCTTCATCCTCTTAAAAACGCCACCACTGTGTCTCTTTCAAATACTCATGCTCTTCTTTTCATTTGAAATAGTTCAAGAATTTGCTTATAATACCTTATCTCAGAAAGAAAAAGTTCCCCAAACAACAAAAGGGCAAATTATCTTTCCCCAAAACTCCTTCACAAACAGCAAATTCCCCCAAAAGAAAACTCCCACTCACCCATTGAGAGAATCTTCGTCTTCTTAATCGTACGAGACACCTTAGGACGAAAGGTCTTCTTCTAGACCTGGTACCTCTAAGGCCATCATTAATAGGCGTTCGACTGGATTGTATGCCAGAAGAAAGTAGCAAAAAGCTAATAGCCTACCTCTATCGGCTTTATCAGCGTTTAACCAATTTTGATTCTGGAATGGATGTACGCCACAAAAGAAGTGTTCAAATTAAATAATGTGACTGATACGAAGGAACGAGTACCCTTGCTGGCCTCCGTTTTACCTAATAAGATAGTGAATACGACTAAATTCCAAATTCAAGAAAATTCATACCAATTGCTGATAGACGTCATCGTAGAAACATATATGCCAGCATTGCGTGATAGGATAAAGGGAATTTTCCAAGACGGAATGCTCCCAGATGAGCTCCCAAGCGAGCACTTAAATCGGGTGAAAAGTGTTTTAGGAGACAACAGCATCAAATTATTAATAGACAGTAATTCCAAGTTTACGAAGGAGTTGTTTCTCTCACAGTTGTCTTCGTCTCTCCAGATGAGTATATTGACCTTGTCGGAGGACAACAACCTTGAAAAATTAGTGACCTTAGCGGATAATTTGTACAAGAACTTCTACTATTGAAAAAATTTGTATCACCCCCCATGGGAGAGAGAAACATGCTGGAGGGTCAACAATATTCTGGAGGAGGAAGATAAACCTACACGAGCTTTAAGAAGGCGAAATTTCTCTCAAGAGTGACAATTCTATCGTCTGTTTGAAAGCCAGCAAAATGTAACCAAGTTATGGAAAACTCTTAATCCTAACTCGCGTCCTCCTTCAAATTGCAATAAGGAACGACGTTATATCAGAGGAAGAAGTGAAAGCAAAAGAAGAATCAGCAATGCTGCAACAGGTCCATCTACCGAGGGTTTTTATTACTATCACAAGCGATTTTTACACAATTCCTTTAAGTATGAAGGACAAATTTGCCTCGTGTATGCGCTCGCCTTCCCCCAACTTCACTTTAGCCACTCAAGAAAACACCCCACTGACTTCGGCCAACGTATGAAGACGCTTGTCAGTCCGACAAGCGGGGTAATTATGAATAAAAACAGTTAAATTTAATAATTTGGTAGCAATTAACAAAGAAACAATAGATACTGATAATTTTACATATGTAACTAATTTAGATGTTAAGAATAAAGGTTTAGAAAATAATGTAGTTAATTATAATAATTATAATAACGACACTAAAAGAGGTGTTTTAGAGAATAATAAAAAAGGTTCTGCCTCACAAGACCAAATGCATGTGAAGGAAAGTTCTTTTCCTTTTAATAATATCCACCAGGATTTTTATGTTATAAATGATACTGTAAATAAAAATGATATACCATGTTAAAATGTACATATAAGTCAAACAAATTTAGTTGATGATGAAGCTTTGCACAGGCACCAAACACCGGAAAATATTGTTACCCCCGATGGTGGGGGAGGTGGGAACTTAAATTGTTTAAGAAGGGAGGCTTATAGCATGAATTCAAAATTATTGATGTTATATCTAATAAAGAATACTGAAACTTGTTCCTGCCGTTGAAAATGAAATAAATTGTGATTTAGGGTTCAAAATCGCCGCAAACTGCACTAAAATTAAAAAATGTTCAAGAAAAGAAATAACAATAGATATAAGTAAAGGACGCAAATATAATGTGTTTGTTTTTACCACTACATTACCAGCATTTATTTTAGGCATTCCCTTCTTAAAGCAGTATGGTTTTAATATTAATTTTCTATTAAATAATATAAGAGACCAGGTGACTAACGCTTGTAAAAATGTTGAAAATAATTATATGATTAAAAGTAGCTCGTTGATGCATACTCTTTCTCAGATTTCTTTCACTGATCAGGAAGATCCCTCTCTACCCATTAGTAGAATACATTCCTTAAACCTCATAATAATTAAGTATAAAACTTTATTTTTAAATGCATATGAAAATAAAAATTCACACATACAAGACGAACAACTAAAAATATGGTCAAAAATATTTGAAAAATACGGTGAACGAAAAAGAAAGAGGAGAAGGAATGTCTGAGAATGGGGAGAGAAGAAAAACACATGTAGTCTTGGAAGCGATCCCAATAAGCCTATATGTTTAAGAGTGTACTAAAAGAACTTTTGGAGACCTTCCTTTATCAAGTGAAAATAAAAGGACCTCCAATAAAAATACGATCGCCGCGAATACCCCAAAAAGACAAAGTAGAAAAAGACAAAAGTAGAAGTGTATACACTTTTAAATGCTAAAATATTGAAATGAACACAGTCACCATGGAGTTTTCCATTGTCTGTTCTAGAAAAGTCAAACGGTAGCATGCATCTCATCTTAGATTTTAGAAGTCTTAATAATAGCTGTCAAGATGTATATAATTTGCCAAATATACAGGATACGCTCTATGCACTTAAAGGATCTAAAATATATATTAAGCTAGATCTCACCAATGCTTTTATCATTTGTCTATCGCAGACGGACATCAAAAATATTTCACCATAAGCTCTCCTTAAGGAAACTTCCAATTCACTTCCCTCCCGATGGGATTACGGAGGAGCTCTTCAGTTTTCCAAAAGTATATGAACGTGCTCTTCTCCCAAATGAAAGATGTGCATATTTGTGTGGACGATATTATGCTTACAAGTAGAAAGAAGAAGGAACACGTGGTTTTATTGGAGAAAGTGTTTTGAACTACTTAATTACTTCAAATTTGCCCCAATCCTGATAGATGCGAAACTGAAGTAACCACAATAAGGTATTTAGGTGTTTTAATATTTGAAAGTGGTATTCTACCTTTACCAGAGAAAGTAGAAAGCATTTTACAAGTGTAGATACCAAAAACGGTAAAAGAATTACCATCCTGCCTTGGAAAAATAGGCTTTCATAGCCAGGCATAGCCCAGTTTTTCCCACATTAGTGAGCCACGTTATGAATTTCTTATATCAAAGTTTATTCAAATTTTTAAAACAATAACATTAGATGAAATAGCGGAGATGACATTCAAAAATATAAAAAATGCAATAGCTACGGCAGAAATATTGGCATATCCGACACCCGTTGCTCCAATAAAAGTTTACGTGTACAAGGTTTAAGAAGCCTTCTGAACAGCCATACTTAAAGATATGGAATAAAAGCCAGTCACTCACCTTTTATTTCGATCATTTAAATTCGGACAAAAAATTACGCTCATGAAAACAAGCTGTTTTTAGCTATCGCAAAGCTCTTCAAAAGGTATGGGGTTTTAATGGTTGGAAAAGCTATAACGTTACATACCAATTTACGAGAACCGATTAATAAAGTGAAAAAAAATAACTGATTTTCAGAATTACAATGCCAGGGAAGTCAGGGAATTAAACTTATTAAGCGCTTATAAAACAGATTGGGATATTCATTTCTTGTTCTATCTCGAAAAAAAAATGTTTAAATTCTTTAAAGCAAAAAAATAAATAAAAACTAAACAAATAAATAAATAAATAAGTCTGCGGAAATCAAAAAAAAGTTCATAATTTTATTTTTTTTATTATTATTATTTTTTTTGAAGCTAAGTTTAAAGAATTTTACAGGGGTGGGCATAAACGCAATGAAAGCGCAATTTGTGTTTTAGATAAAAAATATGCTCTTTTGCGTTTGCGAGAAATTTACAAAAATGTGCCCTTCTGCATTTGCGTTCAACAACATTTTAAGAGTGCAAAGTGCAAATTTGCTAAAGCAACCAAAGCCAAACGTAGGGAAGGAATAGGGCTTTGAATCGAGGTTCGGAAGTATCTTTGTTGATATTGATTTGCATATGGCGACAGCCCTGCACCCTCACTTCAAACTCGAAGTGGTAAGTAATTTAAATGAAGGGAAGTACCAAGCTGTCAAGACCAGGATATTGGAGCAAATAAAGTGTAATATTGCATCGAATCACTCCTCCACATCAAGGCAATGAGGTGATGGGACTGAGTCTGAAAGAGACCCGTTTTGAGGTTTATTTTTATATTTTTTAACAAAATTTATATATATTATTTATATATATATATATATATATATATATATATATATATATATATATATATATATATATATATATATATATATATATATATATATATATATACTATATACATATATATATATATATATATATATATATATATATATATATATATATATATATATATATATATATATATATGTATATATATATATATAATATATATATATATATATATTTAACAAAGAGATAACTATTAGAAGCATATATCTATATATATATATATAATAATAATAATAATATATAATAATAATAATAATAATAATATATATATATATATGTATATATATAATAATAATAATAATATAATAATAATATATCCAAAGTAAAGCTCTCCTTATATATGTAATAATAATATAATAATAATATAATAATAATAATATAATAATAATAATATATAATAATATGAATAATAATATATATATGTACTAATATTAATAATAATAATAATTATAATAATAATAATAATAATAATAATAATAATAATAATAATAATATATACAGTATATACAAATGTATATATATATGTATATATATATATATAATAATATGTATATATATATATATATATATATATATATATAATAATAATATATATATATATATATATATATATATATAATAATAATAATAATATAATATATATATATATAATAATAATAATAATAATAATAATAATATAATAATATAATAATATATATATAATAATAATAATGTAATAATAATAATAATAATAATAATAATATATATATGTATATGTATATTTGTATATATATATATATATATATATATATATATATATATATATATATATATATATATATATATATATATATATATATATAATTTATACATTGCATATATTCACAGTAAGCTGCCACAATGTTCAAATGAAACTAAAAATATTTGAGTTCTTGATACCATTTCTAAATATTGCAAAAACTGAAGGCCCCATATATCCAGCAGACACCTCTGGAGAAGAAGTTGGGACAAACCTTGGATAAATGGGCTGCAGTAAATGTTCACCACAGTACCCTTCTCTCTAAGAACCTGTTTCCTTGTGGATACCAGGAGGTTTGGGTGGATTTGTTTATTAAGTATAATACAGCATCAGCCAGCTATTCTGCCGTGGTCAGGTTGTTTAGTCAAGGCTCTGAAATTCTAAGAGCAAAGAGGGCAGCATGGCATTTAGCAATTTTGAAAAATTTATCTTTATGAAAGAGAATATGACCCTGTTCAGAATGCAAGAGGAGATCGATGAGGAAGAGATCACAGATAATTTAATAAGATTAAAATCTTTCTCATTTTTTTATATATATATTTGCATCTTTCAATTAAAATTTAAAAATAATTCATCTTTACATACTCGCACTTTATTTTTTATATTTTTTTTTTGCGCTCCTAAATTTGTGCTTTTTTAAAAAAAATTGATTTGCGGACATGTGCGCAGTTGCGTTTGCGGATTAATTTTTTTAAAAACTGTGCGCCTTTGCGCTTGCGCACTGAGTTTTTCCACTTTGCGCTCTAAATTTTAAAATTTGCACGCCCACCTCTGGAATTTTAATGTTATAACTATTTGAAATTTATTGTAATTAGGGCTATTAAGATTCTTAATTTCCTTTTATAGTATAGTTAAGAATCTTTAAATAACCACTTGTAGAGGCTGCCGTCCTTACTTATAAAATATTTGTATTCGTAGCAGTTATTCTTGTACACCTATGAAAGGTATTCATGTAAACTTATTTGAGATGTACACGAAAGCAAAGCTTTTGATATACTTATTTAAAACTCATAGAACCAATCAGAAAGAAGCGCTGTTTTAGCTTCCCTCGGTCAGCCCCAAGCCGGGTGGATTTAAAAATTGTATTGAGAGTAAGCCTTGAGAAACGAAACTGTGAAGGCGTGAAAGTATGGGCTCCACACCCATACCTTTGTCTATTCAAAACAAATCAATAATGTAGAGATAATATAATTAAATTAAAGTGATTAAGCACTCTAATTCTAAACTAATACTTTATTAAATTAAAATATATTAGCCAAAGCACTAATTGATATAGAAGAGGTACATTCATTAAAAGGGACCCTCTAAGCAGGGCCGGGTACTTACTTAATAACATTGATTCTATTGATAAATATAAAATAAAATAATCTAAATACTACTAATTATTGAACATGTACAATATAAACTGTGAAACGACAAAGTGTCAAAATTTATATTCTCAATGCCATTGTTAATAAAGAAGAAAACTAATTACCCCATTTTATTAGATCCCTTTGTCCTAGCTAGTTTCTAGAGCCCATATTGACTCTCAGTAAGTGTACGGTAAAACCCTCACAGAGTTTGTGTTACTCGAGGGTGTATTCCAAATAAAATCATGTACACATGGGGAATATGAAATTATTTTTGTTCTGTATGTTATTTTATATCTGTTTGTAAGCTTATGAAAGCGCTGGGACGCTTAGTTTGAATTGAAATGACCAATAGAAACCCTCTCAGCCACTTAATTCCTGTCGTGTAGCCTGACTGAGAGAAGAGGGTAGTTAGTCTGCGCCACGTTACAAGAAAAGGCGTTAATATACTAATTTGGCTCATAGAGCGAGCAGGATCAATAAAAAAAATTTTGATAACTATCATTCAATGGTTTATATAAGACTATACCCAAATTTGATTTCAGTATTATTTTAAGACATAATCATTATTATAAAATTCTGTCAAATATTTCATGTGGAACAATAAATAACTAAAGGAAAAAAGTTTCATTTATCATTCAAGTTAATTTATATAAGTATAAATGTCTATATATATATATATATATATATATATATATATATATATATATATATATATATATATATATATACTATTATATATTATATATATATATATTATTATAATATAATATATTACTATATAATATAGATATATAATACATATTATTATATATAATAACTATATTTATATATATTATATATAAATATATTTATACTATATCATATTAGTATATTAATAATATATATAATATAATATATATATATACGTGATATAAAATTCTCTATGATAATTATACTTGGGGATAAATGATAAAACTATCAAAAACATCAAAATAAAATATATCATGTATATAAAACAAATAAAGTGATAAAACTACAAAATAATTTTCTAAAAATAGTAGGGTTCCTGTATTAGGTCAATATGCAACATTGTATTAAATAATGTCTTATGTGTCCCTTCTGTAAGTAGGCAGTATAAATAAAATGCCACTTTTCTTAATGTTTAAAATTAACATACCGTCGAAATCTGTTAAAGTCTCTCTTTGAGTTACGTGCATTAATAGTACTCCCAGTCTTGTCCAAAAGGACGCTGGCAGGTTAAGTCTTAATGAGATCACAGCGTAAAAATCTGTCATGGCGGCGAAAAACCATAACATACGATATAAATATTACACTCTTAATCACGGGTCAAAAAAAACCATATATGGATTATTAATCTCTCTGAATTTCTTTTGTCATATCACTCCTAATCCGTATTAAGTGTTTAAAGTTAATATATATGTATATAGTAATATAACTATATCATTATGCACTATATAACAATATATTTTAGTAAAATATTATTTGAATGTAATAATATTATTTCTCAAAAGTAGGTGAATAGAGAATTAAAAGTTAATTACTTTATAAATTTACTATAACATAAACTGTGGTATATTAAGCTAATGCATTTAGTTAAATAAATAGATAGTATATTATATTAATTATTTTGTTACTTTGATTATAGCATTACCCAATATATTTATATAATACGCATGTGGCGTGCTTCGTGGGTCAGTTATCAATTTTTAACAATTCAATCTCTAATAGTTTTGTGTATAATAATCTATCACCTTTTATGGAACTATAAGAGATAAAGTAAGTAATATTACTAGTGATAAGTTTCCTGACATATTGAATGTACGTTTACTTAATATATATATATATATTGATTTCCATAATATTATTTATCATAATTATATATTAAAAATATTAAGTTGATAGGTACTACTCACTCCAAATTACATAACAGTGAGCGTTTCTGTTTAGGTGAGGTCACAAAGATGCTTTGCGAGTTATAAGGAAATCAAAGCCTTGGTATAATGATCATTCACTAAAGAATGCATTGTGAACACTACATAAGTGCTATATATTATAAGTATGCAAGTTGATAAATAAGGGGATATAGTATATATTAGAAATGAAATATATAATATATATATATTATATAGATAATATAATATATATATATATATATATATATAATATTACTCAATTATTTATAAAGAAGATCATTTTCTTTCTTTTTCTTGCAGCAATTTTGTGTTATTTTTCATGCACATATATATATATATATATATAATATATAATATATTATATATATATATATAATATATATATATATATATATATATTACTATATATATATATATATATATATATATATATATTATAGTATATATAATATAAATATATATTGGCTGGACAATGTAGAGAATGAATAGAATTCATATTACGAAATCATTCCGCTGTATTCACATTTCTAACATTTGATTTCAATATAGGCTTACAGCATTCGAAAAAGAATTTAGTAATTTTTTTATGAAACTTAAATCGAAACGATTCCAAAATTTCCCCTATTTACAAAACTAACAGCTCAATTTTTATTTAAAAACACACAAATCAGTAATAAAAAAATAATATGAAAAGCGTGTATTTTTATCAAATAGAACTCCACACACAATGCTTTATTATAATAACATGAAAATTATAGCAAAACTGAATGAATTAAGTAGTTATTGTCGCCGAGACAAGAATTTGAAGGTCTCAGACGCGTTTCTCCGACTCTCAGAGTTGAGTCAATATTATATAAATGATTTATGAATTAAATAAGTAGATATAATAGATGATCAGATTAAGTCATAAAAAAATAATTATTAATAGTTTAATTATTACTAATTTACATAGTTGATTTAATTAGATTTGAATATATTAAATTATTACTGCTAATGATGCAGATAATAAAAGAAGAATGGGAGCGTAGCGCATAATTATGGCGGGATAAATTAAATAAACTAGAATGAGATCGTAGAAATATGTGAATCTGCGTCACGTACACATCTTCCTGTATGGTAAGTTTGTTCCCTGGATTAAAGCAGGCTAGCTAGTAACGTAGTTTATGCTAATGAGGTAAGAGAGTCATAAATATTTTTTAGAACTACACCGAGAATTAACTAGATTGCCAACCCGAATCAGCTACTATAAAATAGGAATCGAGGAGTTAAAAACACTGGATGCGTCGGCATCTTAAAAGTTGATGGGTTAGAAAACGAAATGAGAAGTATCTTAGTATATAGTATAGGTCAGTCTAAATTTACTAGGATGAGATATTATAAATAAAAATTGTAATATGTAGATCAATTACTTATATAACTTACTTTATGTATAATCTTAGCCTTTAGTTTTAAAGTGAATAAAATATTATAATAGAATGATAGATTAAACGCATTACTAAGTTATGTTGTAGAAATATAATTGGATTATAAGTTGGATTAAATTATTTTTTTATCCCAACGTCAATATAATAAGAGTTTATGATGATATACTATAAAGTCTCATCTAATGAAAAATAAGACTATTCGTAATTTATAGACATTTCCTACACTCTATCACGAATATTCTTACTCACCTATTATACTATTTTTACCTATCCAATAAATATATATAGTAGTTGTGAGTGTGAGGTACGTGTGGACATAGATCATATTGGATACTTAGGGATAGTACCGTATAGTATCGGTGGTGATCTCACGAGTATGCGTATCGGTAAGTATCGGCCATCTTTTCGATGGGTATCGGTACTCACGGTTATCACGGTTTAAACATGGCCACTGATACCTCTTACGCCGATTACTCTTACTTTTGTGGTTGAGGTGTGAAAAATATATGAGAACTTTTAAATTCAATTAATTTATAATAAATCTTAAGTTCGAATATAGATAACTAGTACCAAGTTATGTTTTTTTTTTCTAGAGTTTTTCCTTTTAATTATAGATTTATTATGAGTACGTTTAAAATCACTTTAAATTCATAGTTGAATTTAGTAAAGTGTTACATTATTTGTTAGCCAATTAATTATAATTTATTTACAGATTATCTATTTCTCGTAAATCAAATAGTTAATTTTTTATTTTGTTTACGCTCAATTTTCACTGATGAGTGGTGTATGTGTGATGCGTGAGTATGATGTTTTTTATATTAAATAATTTCTATTATATACTGGTAATTATTCATTATATTTCTTAGATAATTATGCCTTGAGTAAATAGGGTTTCTTATCGTTTTAAAATTTAGGTTATATTTAGTTTAAGTAATAAATATTATTCTCCATCATTTCTCTCACACTTTGTTTTTTGTCTATTTGTTTCTACTCACTGTATTTTTTTTATTTTTATTTTTTATTTAGAATATATATTATTATATATGAGTTCAGTTACAGTGTCACGTTATTGATTGAGCGTAATGCGTTTAGGTTGCGTTAAGTGCGTTGTTCAGTGTGCTGTATATAATATATCAATAGACTAGCGTGTGCGTTACGTGCGCGTGTCGTGTGGGTATGTTGAGCGTGTATGATAGCAGAGTAAATTGTTTCAACAGGCTGACTTATCTTATTGACTATATTTACAACTATCTCATAGGTTGCACACTCTTGTAAATATCTGCATCAATCGGTAATAAACTATCTACTCTATCTAATCTAATACCTAAATTATAGCTCTTGTTCATGAGACCTAAGATGCTTTAAGAATTACATCTACTATTCAAACTCGTTTTTTAAATTATGATATCCAACTAAATTATAACTTATTTATATTTTTAAATGGTTTTATCCGTTATATATATTATATATATGATTTATATATTATATATATAATATGATATACTAGTATTGTAATAGTAGTAGTGGGGAGTATATGTAGCCTTATATATGTTATAATCTATAAATAACTAATTTTACCGTTAATAACTAACAGTTTACGATGAAAATCTCGAAATTCTTATAGAATAATTAGTAATATAATATTTATTTATTAACTTGTTATAATATGTATTCATTATATATATATATGTGGTACTTTAGAAATCTTTTCATTTCCTTATATTTACTACTAAATATTTCTTATACAAGCTGTACTGTCATTAACTTATTACTAACAGAAAACAGGATTTTACATGCCGTTTTTTGATTACACTCTTATATATACTACTTCATCACTAAGAGATACTGTTATATATCTTCTAATCCCAAATTACTGAGAGTTACCTCTTATTTAGGAGGATATTTCATATAGTACACAAAATACTGAATTGTTGTGGTTCCATCTCGTAACGTGATTTAGTTATTGTGAACGGAAAGACCGAATCATTCTCTCAAAGAATTTTTCATACTAAACTACGATCTTAGATTAAGCAATACTGTGAACTTATAATTTAATAACTACTACACCAACTCAATTCTCTCGTGAGTATAATAATTACGTTATCCCAAGAAAACCGTAATATTACCTCATTGAAACACATACTATTTGATCTAATGTTTATCATCCACACTAGTCCTTCTCTCATATAGCATAATTAAAATACCCTCAACCTTCGCTTTTACAATCCTCACTCACTATGGATAATATATCAAGTACCTCCCAACATATGCACACTATGTATCTATACTCATATATAAAGTTTCTCTATAGTACTTCTGCTCTCCCTACTCCAAGAATCGATACCACCTTTATTGCCAATTCTCGTGATGAGAAGGTATCTTCTTTGGTCACTTTGATCCGTGGTACGACTATGCAGTGTTAACTTGTGCGGTTGTTGGCATTTTGCGTTTAGCTCTACAATCAGCGTACACTATAAATTGATGGTGACTGCTTTTGACCTCTTAAGGACAGCTTATCATATTCGTGCCAATAAAGTGTTGTGAACGTGGTAAATCTTTGTTATATATGTGCCGTATTTCGATTCAATTCCTGAAGCTAATGAAATAGAAGGAATTGCTTGGACGGCAAATTGACTCATTCCTTCTTGGACATAAACTAGTACACTTTGTTATATCCTCAAAATCCTATATTAGGGATGTCGATCGGTGCTTGTTTCCTGGCCATTCAGGCTAGAGGGCTAGAGACAGTCGGGTGTGAGAGGAACAAATATATAATATATCTTTTTTCTCCTTATCACTCAATTCGACCAAATTTCCATATCTCTGATAAGAACATTTACGTACTGCAAGGATACTCATTTGGCTCAACGAGACTAAGGCGGCTTTTTTCATTAAATACGCAAAAATGCTCTGACCTCACTTGCGTTTTTCCCACTGACAAATCTTCTCTGGATATTACACCTCTTGTGCTCAAAAAACATCTCTTTAACTAATCTTGTTCATATAAGATCATCCATTTCTCTCTCTCTTTACTCTCGTATCCATACAAATTCTACGGTTGTTAATCTACCAATTCAACAGTTGTTAATCTACCAATTCTACAGTTTTCAATCTACCTATTTTCCTTCTCAATTCTTCATACCCCTGCGATCGACTTCTCGCGTAACTTATTCCCTCTTCCTCCTCCTTCTCTCTCCTCTCCAGTGCTCGTTCCTCTCATGCCTTTTCATCCTCTTCTGCATTTCCCTCATCTCTCTCTCCTGATCGGTCATGCATTTATAGCTCCTGAATTTAATATTATATAGCAGACTGATTTAGGAAAGGCGGGTATGGCCCGTGATGGGCACTATCGATCTCTCCGATGTTTTGAGAAGTTGTGCTTTCCGATGCTGATCACCATCCACCTCACTACGTATCAACTATATTTCTCTATTCCATCACTAAACTTAGACTTTCTCCTTCACTCTAAGTTGTTGGTGAATTCGCACATTATTGTAAATAAACCGCTATTCCGAAAATAAAATGTTATATGCTGCTTAGATACCTTTCATATATTAAACTTATACGCCTATAGCGTTGTTATGATGATCTTTCTATGATCTCTTTAAGTAAACATTCTCTAAACTCATCTCCTTCTTGATAGATATCTAATACTGGAATACTCTTTTATCACCTTCATTTCTGTAACTCCAAAGTTGACTTGACTTTTCGGATTGCATTACGTGAGAGATCTACTGGCTAATATGACGATATATATATATATACTAATATATTCTATATATTAACTTTCTATTGTAAACAGATTTATTAGCTTATATTACTTACGCCTTTAGAGAACTACTCAGGGTGAATAAGACTTGAATTTTTAGATGGTTGATGACGCTTAGAACATATATTCCATAAGATAACATTATTTACTCGGGTATATGGTTCACACGCTAGTCTCACTGCTCACTTCATATAAGCTCCCCTTCCTATTTGTGGTTATTCACTTTTTCTACTTTGTACTTACTTATGTCATAGTCATTTCTTTCTACATAAATCGCTACAAATTGTGTTAAATTATCGAAAGCTTTATTATTATATATATGATTAGATTAGGGTCGACATTCTTCTGTAATATTACGTATCTGTTACTAATAAGTTGGTGTTTACCTTAAAGAGGTTTATTGTTATTTATATTATCATTTACCTATAAAACTTTATTTAGCGACTCTTTTCACAATAATTCAACCTTGACATACTAATTATATTTATATATATAATAATATTCCTATATATATTATACTTATATATATAATACATAAATGTATAATATGAATAATATACTATATTAATTATTATATATTGATTTAATCGGCAGAGCCCTATTCAATATTTTCCATTCAGAACTTCATAACATTCTGCTCTGAACATCATTATTCTTATATTACTATATAGAATTGATAGACACCTCTTCAGTATATTAATAATAACTTCATTTTCCGATATATACATTTTTCTCAGTACTAGTATACATAAATTACTGTATATAAGTAAATTTTCAAGGGTTGGTAGTCTCATCTCAAGATACTTGTTGAAATTTATTTAGATCTTTATAAATATAGCCGATCAACGTTCTACAAAATCGTCTGCTTACCTTCTAACGGCACTCCAAACGCCAATTTCACGATTTTAAATAATATCCACATCTTGAGCATCCAAAAATTTTGCGGATGAATAAAATATCGAAACTTATTAACTTTTTCAGCGTTTGTGTTAATTTTTGTCTAGTATAAATAAGAAAATTATTTTTTTTTATTTCAATATTATATATATAAATATATATATATATAAATTATATATATATATTATATATAATATATATATTATATATAATTAGGATGGAAAATCGACATCCGGCATCCGGCATCCGGCATCCGGATCCTCCCTTAATGGCACATCCGCATCCGCATCCGCATCCTCGTTTGAAAAAAATGAGAATGTTGAGGATGTTTTCTGCATTTTGATTAAATGCATAAAAAATAAAATATACTATTGGCATCTTATCATAGGAGTCTTATGGGGATACAGCACTAAAAATAATTGTAATGTTTGGAATTTCTGATTTCTGTATTATATATACTATAATAATATATTTTATAGGCAATTTATAAATGTTTGAGTCCAGAAAAAATTCAATAAAATATGAACGTAATTTCCATTGATTTATTATAAGGATAAGCTGCATATTTAATATTATACTCAATTATAATAGAATGACATAGGTATTTTCGAAAATATAAAGATTTAATTAAAATTAAATATGTCCAAGAAGGATAATAAAAATAAGAATAAAATAAGGTGGTCTGATCTCACACCTCTTCCCTCAAAATTCTTACCACTTTTTTGAATTTCGGTTTTTTAATAAAAAAATCTTCATTATTTTAAAAAATTTATTCATCAATGTAATTGAAGATTAAAACAAAATGTGAATTTACAGTGTGAACTTTTTTTAATAGTTATATTGTAAATCATTATACATTTAATTTTATACAGTATTATCAATATAAAATGTCAAATATGATAATACGAAATACAAAAAGTAACACGACTATTGGTGAGTGCGTCAGTCCAGCTGCCCTCCTCCTAAAATCAAAGATTTTCTTATTTACTTAGATTTCAGTTGTAAATGTTGATGCAGGTGTACGGTTAGGAAGTTGTAGGAGGAGCATCCTTGGATTATACAAAATACAAGTGCCAGTGACGTAGAAGGAGACTGGTGCTCTTCTCCTCGTTTTCTGTATTTTTTGATCGTGGCAGGTGTAGGAGGCCTTCGTACACGCCTTTGAGGATCCAAATCAACATAATTTCATTCCTCCCACATTCCCTTCGCAGACAACAGGGTTAAGCTAACGGATATCTACCTCCGCTCGCTAATTGCTTCGCGGTATCCTCCACCGTTTTGAAAAAAAGTTATATAGGATAGGTATTTTTTTTTAATAAAAAGAACACATGACCCTTTAATCAACCTATACAAATAATATAATAAGTCAATATATCGAAAAATAAAAGAAGTAATAAAATATAAAAAGGTAAATTTTATCACAAAAATTCCAAATTGCATGTTATAAAAAGTTTAAAATAAATAAATATGAAAAGCAAGAGGTCTTTCTTAATAAATAAAGTTAATGATATTAATAATCAAAATCATAAAACTTATTATTTTAAATTAATGAGTAATAAATTTAATTAAGTACTTACAACAACTCAGTCACATTAATAAATAATAATAATAATAACTTAAAATAATAATCAAATTATATTTTAAATAAAATTTAATTAATTATTATAATCTTGAAAGATAATTTCATAAAATTTACTACAATGGAAACATAGCTAATCAAAAAATAATCAAGAATATATTGAAACTCAATACATTTTAAAATAATCGTGCATCGCTTTTGTTTCTTCTCTATCTCTTAAATTATATTCTGGAATTTCTCCAAAATGTTCAAGCATTCCCTTGACGTAAACATCTCCTAAAATGATCCTTAAAGACTCGAAAGTCATCCACTCCACTAATAATGATACATTATATAACTCGTTTATATATTATTATATTATATATAACTACGTATAGATAGTATGGTATTAAATTATGATAGCTAAAAAATTTTTTATTTTTTTTTTTTTTTATAATAATATAATTATTTAATTTAATTTTTATTTATAATATTATTTATATATTATATTAGTAGTGAGACCGAGATATATTTCCAATCTGCTCAATACAATTACAAGGTGGCAGACTGAGAGGCACAACCCGCCTCCGCATCCGCATCCCTCAATACGAACAATTATATTTATTATGATAATTAAAATTAGATCCCTAGATATCATACTATCAGGAACAGCATAACCATACTATCGGCTGCAATAACAAACATACAAGTATACAAATAAGAATAAATAATGAGTGGCAGATCACCCCATCAATTCAAATTTTTATGTATGGATTAATAGTACGCCAACGATAGGCCCTCAGTATTTATAACCATCCTCATGCTCTAGCTGTTGGCAATCAAACAATTTACTTTGCCCAAGTGTTTAAACTAATCTATCAACTGCTATTCACTGAAAAAAAATAAATAATCAAATCAATCCACAATTCTTCTATAATCAAGATTAATAAAAACTTATTATAGATATTAATTTCATAAAATGAAAATTCTATTTAAGAATAACTTCTTCATTTTACCCTATATATAATTTTTCATAAATAAATATCAAAATAATCTTAATGAATTATAAGTAAATATTTAAATAAATTGTTAATTACTATATAAGAATTGGTAGCTAATTAAGCAATAAAATAAAATAATTATTTTTGTTGTATTTTGTTTTTTTTAGAATAATTTTAATTGAATACAGATTACACCCCTCACTAAAAATATAGGGATTTTAGGTTTAAGGTAAAAGTATATTACTATAAAAAAAAAAATCTTGAGCTTTGTTAGTGAATTTGAAAAGAAGTTATCTACCCTTTACTAGTCTTTTTAAGGAATATTTCAGTTTTGATAGGATTTTTCCGAAAAGGGATTATATATAGAACCCTTTACCATTACCCTTTTTACTTATTAATAAATAATAATTAGTAGGTGACCTTGTGCTCTCGATTTTAGGCCATCCTCTAGTACAAGATATAAGCTAATATTTGTTAATTTCTAATAAAAGTAATTTATCTTCTTGTGCTATATGTAAACAATATAAATATATTATAAACCTAAACTAATAGAGTAGCCTGAATAAATTAAGTAAATAACCTACCTAGAAGATGCGATCAATAAATGAAAAGTCACAAGATTTTTTTAACAGTGGAGAGCTGTAACTTTTTTCCAAAGAGAGCGAGCGATTTTTCATTTTCCACTATCTCATTACTTATTATTTAGAGATACCTATTTTCATAAAATGGGTACACCAACTTTTCCTATTACCAATCTACCAAAATTTTTTTATTTTTACATATATTTCTTTAGGACTCAATAAGTTATAATATAAGTAGTCAGTGTATATAATATATTTATTTTATAATATTTTATAATAAATCTAATACTGAATGCTGACTATATAGTAAATTATAATAATATAGTAATATGTAATATATATTAATATATATATATTCAAACTCATAATATAATATAATATATTATATTATATATATATATAATAATATATTACTAATTTCAACTGCCCTAAACAAATATTTTAACCCAATACTCTGAAATCTTTTTTAATAAGGTAGAAAATGGATGTTAGATAAAGAAATGTGTTTTATTTCTTGTTGAAGCTATCGGACACTTAGGGCGGTGGATTCGCGGGAGAAATTATAGTAGAAGTTGAACAGTTTGAGATTTGACTATCATTTAATGACTCAAGGAAGGCAAACAACGATGAATAAGTACTGGCGTTGACTGCTGATCTGAAGAAATAGCTGCAAATAGATGAATAGAGTGCCAGGGTGAGATA
Organism: Trachelipus rathkii; assembly: GCA_015478945.1. Classification (NCBI taxonomy): domain Eukaryota; kingdom Metazoa; phylum Arthropoda; class Malacostraca; order Isopoda; family Trachelipodidae; genus Trachelipus; species Trachelipus rathkii. The sequence goes on from JABUQX010001294.1 coordinate 58,954, forward strand.
CGGGGCTTCGTTAATAACAACCAGCAGGGAAAGTTTTAAGGAGTTTTAATATGGCACTTGTTCGAGAGTGCCACCCTTAATTCAAGTACACTAAACAAGACTCATAGATGTCAAGGAAGTTAAAGTGAGGGTGTAAGAATAAAAAGTGCCAAAAATGCTTAATAATGAATTAACATTATGAAATGGAAGATTTCTCAATTGATGGAAACTACTACTCTGATTGATAGTTATGATTGTTATACGGTTCAGCACAACTCTGAAAATCGGTCTGGTCTTTCTTTTAGTTTGAGGGTTAACACCATGAGATCATAGTATCAGTGTGTTAGGTCTAGAATTTCTGCCAAAGGGAAAGTTGCACATACTGAGCCCCATATGGTTCTGCGCTCTGATGGCACGTTAAATACGGACAAGAATGTTTGTCACTTTTGTGGACATCCCTCTGCAACAAAGATCAAAGAAAACAGGAAATTGTAAGATAATAAAATATCAAATATTAATTTAGTTCCTTTCTCTCTCTTTATCTCTCTCATGAGTAGGAAATTTAATGAGGAAAATTAGAAGATACTCCGTTCTGAAAAAAAACAAGGCATAAGAACTTTTTAAGGTTCTCCTTTTAAATTTCATCTAACGGTTCTACTCTATGAACGATATCTGATATCACTCGACTCCTAACTACCTTTTCTTCCAGAAATCATCACTGTCCAAACATTGAACTCCTGTCTGATGAAATGTAATTTAAATACATGACAGAGTAGAAATGCATGAGACCCGAAATCGATGAACGTTAAGGAATCCTAGAAGCCTCCGAACTAAGCAATTCTCCTTACGACCACCATGCTATTTTGATAAATTCAAAGAGTTGCATCTTAGTGAGCACGTCCAGCTTCAGAACACATGGCAGTATGTCCAATATATGTGATCTTATTATAAGATCGTTACGCGGCATGATGCTAGACTCATCAATCTCCTGCATACGTCTGCTACTTTAATAGCACTATATAAGATAAACTGCTGACATAGAAGTATCCCAACTATATGTTCGCGGTACATTGCTAAAGAAAAGGGGCCCAATAGTTGGGGTTCAACGTATAGTTGTCCACTTAAGACTGGTTATATCATGTAGTGTATTCTAGTCATAAAAATCATTGTGAACTCTCTTTAACTTTTCACTTTCCTGATTCATCTAGGATTAACATCAATCCATTTGATCAGGTTCTATATAAAGTCAAGTCCAAAGTGCACGCATTTCTGCGCAAGAGGGTCAATACTGATCCTCCGCAGCAATGAATTCGAATTAAACTAATCCTATCTCATTATGGCTCAATTGAAGGACTGGGGTTCTTCTGACTCATGGGACTGATAGGATTTCTTGTGGGGAGCTGACATTTCGAAATCTTTATATACTCGAGGTATAGCATGACTTCTTCGAGTGTTCCTGTCTTCAATCTTTGCTTACTCTGGAGAGTGGTCGTAGTTTCTATCAGATAACTCGGAATCGGCACTTCCCGTTTTGAGGTTGTGAGCGATCTCTACTCCTCCTTTAGTTTTAATTGTGTGTTGTTCTTCGCTAAGTTCTATTTTAATCGGACGACTTTAATTTTGTTACTTTTCATTAAGAACCTGATCTGCCTCAGCTGAGAGAAACTTCCAAGATCAGGACGTAGACCATAAGAATATATGTAGGTCTCGATTGGAGACTCAACTTTCTCCAGTAGGATTCGTAGTGAACAAAGCATCAATTTGCAAGAATTTGAAATATCTACTCCACTTACTTATTGCATGACGTAGATTGTGACTTCTCAGACATTCAGAAATTATCCGATATTTAAAATACGGTTTTCCAATCTGGAGGGATGGGTTAGGTTCATCCTGAAGTGAGGAGAAGGTAGCCTCAATAAACTCTTTGCAGCATTATTGTCAACTCATTAAACTCAACTCTCACATCTCTCTCACCTCCTGCCTTTCCACTCTCCTTCAATTGCTCTCCCATCTCTCATGTAGAACAATGCCTGATAAATATTGCTTGGTCTAACATAAACATTAACCTCCATATTCACAAAGGTTAAGCTAAGTGGCCTCCAAAAAACTGGGTAGTTGTGTTAGGTTTGTGGGAAATTTGTATTTGAATCTTCATATAGTACTCTTAAATATAACAGGGGGACTTATACGTCCTTTTTATAGAGTTAACTGTTAGTGTTACACAGCATCTTTGGAGGTGTGCCTGGTTTCCACTCCTTCTTTTGAAGTTAAATGCTGTAAGTCTAAGGCCTCAGAATAATGACAAAGTAAAGTTTCACGCTAATTTTCAAAGTACTGTCCAATTTTCAGCAACCTTCCCATAGGTATGTGCTACTGTATGGGTTAAATTAAATAATATAAAATTCGTTGAATGCCACTTCTCCAAAGCAAGATAACTATATTATAAAGTTTATGCATATATATATATATATATAATATATTAGGTATTATACTAGTAATTATCTATAGTGAGAAATCCTAAATCTAAATAATATCTCGTGTGTAGTGCTGTGAAAGCTCAATGGTTACTGCTCAGTGCATCGTCTCGGCGGTTTTTCAACTCAAATATATGTGTACAATGAAACTAAGGTTCACCTTGCTAGCTATATTAATTCTTAGATCTATAATAATAATACTCCACTGAATAAAATGATTTGATATAAACCTCAAATTTCTCATACATTGTGAGTTTGCTTATGATGACGGTCCTCAAAGAAAAAAGGATAGGAAGTGACTTAAATCAAGATGATCAGAACGAGGACTCTGAATTTGTTGTCTTCTTCTCACAGTTTTCTCACACTGATCATACAAGGGTCTTCTATCGACCTCATTTAGTTATTGGATAACGCTGGCTCTCATATTCTGATGGTGATCGGTGTGGCTCAGGTTTCTCCGGCTTATTGTAGATTAATGATAGGTCGAGTCAAAGAGACAAAAGTATATAAAATACTAGTTCATGTTACTTTCTAGTTTACACTTGACCTTTATATTTGTGACGGTGACGCGAGTTTGTTGGTGCTTTTATCCCTTTTCTTTTAAGATAGGTACTTGTATGAGAATCTAAGTTGCATCGATAGGGATACTAATCCACTTCGCGTACACACACCTTTACGACGCTCTATTTACGTAGCACAAGGTAGTGCTTGAGTAGTCGGCATACTATTGAGTTTTGTGTGTTTGATATTGATTCATGAAGTAACTCCAGACTGGTTCGCTATGGTGCTTCTTTCTTTTTTTTCCTTCTTTCCAACCACCTCTGCTCTGTGGACTTCTCTTTCATCTTCAATGTGTTTCCTTCTCAATATATTTATAATTGAATCTTCTTACGATTATTAAAGTCTCATATTTGCGTCTGATGCTAATCTGCTCGAGTAATATTTTGTCAGTTAGATTATGGATTATTTTGAGGCGCTTCAACACCCACTCCTATATTTGTAATAAGTAGAGTTCTGCCCGTTAGAGCGGCGATATACTATGATATTTGTATATATAATATATTATAGTTATATTTGATATATATATTAATTATATATCCTCTTCAAAAACGTGTAAAATAAAATAAATTATAATAAAAGATATTAATGGCATTCTAATAGAAGAGATATATATCTCTATATAGATAGATGCTTGTCTGTAAATTAAATACTAATTACAAGAAATAGTGTGAGCACCTCAGCTGAAAAGCTCAGGGTGACAAATATAGTACTTCTTTACTTCTCAGGTACAGTGTTGAAATGACTTTCCAATGAAAATAGCAAATTATTAGGGCCGAGAGATGACATTGCTCGAGCATTACGAAAAAATAGAGAAAAATACAAAAAAATAAAATAAAAGAAATAAGACAGAGAAGTGAAGCCGCTTATCTGCTAGAATGCAGGCGCATGAGTAGTCTGACTAAGAAGTTGAAAGGGCTGATAAGTGACGATGGATTGGAACTTTATCACTAGGTCAAGTTTAAGAGATGAAAGCCTAATTGTGTGGTCTGTAATGGATGAGGATATTTGGATTTATGATATAGACTTTGATAAAGAGTATATGGTACCCGGAAATATAAGATAATGCACAGCTATGAAAGAGAGAAATAAAAATGATTGTCATAAGAGGGTTTTGATCTCGTTGTAAAAGAATGGATGAGTAGTTCATTAGGTATTTAAGCCAAATGTATAATTAGTGTAGACATGTGCGTTAGATTCAAGTTTGTCACTCTTCTGGTGCGTAAAAGTGAGCTGGACTTTGCAGCAACACGCAGTGAGAAAACAATCAAATCTTAGAGAAAATGATCTGATAGAAGAGGATTTACGAGATCTAATGCGGAAAGGCTCAATAAAAGAGATAGATATTTTCAAAATTTGCTCTCATGAATTTAGTAGTATGACTTGAAAAATGTAGTATTTAGATGAGTGAGGTCTCTTAAAGCTCAATAAGAGATAAAAGAAGATGATGAAGCCTTTATAGCCAGGTTAAAGTAGAAAATTATGGACGATCATTTATATGCGTTGCACTTGGTTTTTATTCGTGATTGGGATGAGTGTAGTTCGTAAGTATGGAGCATTGATGGGTGTCTCCTCCACACACAGGGAGTGATGTTATCCCCTTTCATACAATTAGTGATCACATACTAGTGTAGCCTATAGGCAGCGCAGTAGAGGTGTTATTTCAGCTACCTCCTTATCATCAGTCGATAGATGCGATTGGTGATTTTGCAGGTATTGGTGTATGGTAAAGGAAACAATTCGTATACACGAGCGTCTAGAAAAATGGAACGAATGTCTCCTTTCTCTGTACGATGTAGTACATAATTGTGGAAAGTCCTTACATGTATTACTAAAATGTGAGTGTAGGTCATATGCTGGTCGGGCGTACCGTTTTTTGTGTATCAAATATCTAGATATCTTGTACAAGCGCTTAAATGTGCATAGGAAATGACTGGGTAGACATTTCAACTTGCTGACAATGAGAGGTGATGTCAACTATATCTATAGATTAATGTCATTGATATTAGTATAGTAAGTAATAGCAGTTTTTTATATTTTTACTATTTCAGTCATTACTTGATTAAAATTTTAATTTCTCTGCTTGAAGATTTAAAAGGATTATTTAGCGTTTTCTACAAATTTTCTGGGTAGATTGCGTTTATGAAAGAAATAGTTCCGTTAATTGTAATTACATATATATAAAAGAAACTAAAAATGCTGAGAGTATTAGCTCGTATCACAAACTTTGTTATAAAATATAAAACCTTACTTGTTGAAAGAGAAAGGGGATAGGAATGTTTATAGATTTTTTGATAAAATAAATTAATGTAAATCAAAGTCATAGAATAGAAATAGTATATTTACATTAGTATCATATTAAGTGTGTTCCTATATAGTTGTCCATATATACCACTGGTTATTAAATATAAGGAGTTAGTGACACTGTATTTTTATTTAACTCAGTTATTTAATATAATTAAATTAATATATAATAGTTACATTCTAAGAGTTCTACAACCAAATAATTGTAAATAATAAATATTTAAAGAGTGACTTACCAGCTGTGTGATAATATGACGTTCAAACAATTTAAATATAAAATATATGAATCCAAAAGAATTCAATCTTGCAAGTAGGTTGTCAGTTTCACTTAAAGTATCCTCCTGCCCATACATAACTTTAGTTATTGCTTATATTTTTATTATAATATAATTTAATGTGAAAAGTAAATCCCATGAGATAGTTTCCGATTTACTAACCCCAATTATTTTGAGAGATAACACTTAAAATAGTGATTTTTATTTTAGTTAATAGTGATGGACACCACACAATTAGATAAATATACGGTGCGTGAGAGAGCCTCACTAAAAAGAACAAATAATTTATGTAAATAGGTAATCTTTAGAATATTCGAAACAATTGAGATTCTAATTTTTTTGTTAAAAATTATTCCACACAGCTATTAAACTCACTTTAATCTATGTTGTACTGAAGGGGGCCGAACTTTATATTGCCACTCAAAGCTTGTGTAAACTATCCCTCCACATAAATTATTAATGGGTGTATGAACAGGGAAGGATATATTATTTATAGTATCTTAAAATATTGACTGAAAACCTTATTTTTAAATGTGATTAGTGATATAAATTTTTTAGAATGAGCTTCTCGATACTCACAGCATAAGAGCCTCAATGTTAAGGCGTTCTCTTTTGTGATTATCGGTGTAGTCGACACTCGTGATGAACTTATAGTATATCATTTCACCCCAAATATAGAGCATCTTTTACATCCAGGACTAAGTACATATATGAAATATGATTAATCCCATCAGCGACGTTAATCTTGCAGTGCATACATAATATTAATATGAGGAAAGAAGGAAATTGACTAATATTTTTTTTAACTTAAAAATTGTCAACTCAAGGTACTAAAATTTGTGTAGATACTAAGGTAATCAAGATGTATTAGACATTTGCTCTCATGTAAAGCATTTTATTTATACTCACGAATTGAGTAGTCGACTAGGAGAAATTTTATGTAATTGACAGAGTCAAGATGGTGATCGATAATATGAGTTATGTATGATAGGCTTTTAACTGATTAATGATGCTACAAGGGTGAAATTTTATTATTATGATAACGATATGGAATAAAGTTGAAAATTAAAAGTAACTTATTACAACATTCATCTAAGGAAGAGTTGGGAATAAATTTATTGATACATGGAGTAAATGGGTTTATGACTTAAGTTGTATATGATAGTCTTCTTACTAGAGTATGAGTGTAAATCCTGACAGGATAAACTATTTTTATTTTATAAAATATATATATATGTGATTTATTCTTAGGTCATGCATTATATGATATAAATATAAAGATTGATTCTATTTTATTATCCGAGTGATATAATGAAATGGTAGCAGTGCTATAATATATAGTAGTAGTATATATATATAGTGTGAATATATGAATATAAAATAATGAGTATATATAATAATAAATATATATTGACAATACCTCTATTTGTAATATTGGTACCATTATACACTCAGTTTCATTCTAGCTAAACTCTCATAAAGATCAAATACTATTAATACTATATATACTGTTACAATATTATAACTCTATTTAATGAACACAATATTTTTATATGTTAATTACCTTTATATCATCATTGAAGACATTTATATAAATTTTTACATGCATGTTTTAACTTAGGCAATATGCGCTTTAGGGCTAGAGGGAGACTAAAAACGGTGATGACGTCAGCGAAAATGAAATGACATCTCATCAAATTTTTTATTATCTCGAGTACCATTTTTTACATGAAATGAAGTAATTTTACCAATATTAAAATATTAAATTATTCATAAAGAGTTTATTTTTGATAACTCATTATTGTCGACAATTGTAAGGGGAGTTAATATACTCATAAGTGATTAATTCACAGTGGAATACACCGTCTCACATTTTTTTTCTGATATTTAATTGTTATTTGAATTAAAATTTCATCATATTTCTGCAATCATTAGGAAAAATCCAAGAATTAAAGAAGTGATAATATTGTTTCTATCGATTTGCCACTGTATTTAAAACTTTCCAACTGGTCTACACACAGACAATTTGTCTTGTGGGAGCGGTAACAGCTCCCCCATACCCTGCAACCTGATACGAAGTTCGTCATCCGTGGTTAGACTGGTATTAGAGAACGCCAAGGAGTTACTTACTATCTCGACATTCTTTCATAAGAGTCTCATCAATAAACTGTGTCCTCGACACTTATGTGGATGTTCACGCATTGGCTTGTCTCCACATTTATTCTCCGATATATAGATAATGTCTTTACATGAAATATCTAAATATCTCACCCTAAAACTTGTCTACATCTTAATTATTATCATTTGATAACCTGTATTCAACCCACTAATTCGTTGTCAACTCACTATGATAAGGTAATAGGACATGATATTTCGACATTCTTTTCATAAGTAATCCTTACTTTGAATGATTTTATGTAAGTTCGTAAAGCGCAGGTACTGGAATGTGTTTCTGACTTTTCCTAGTTTTTAGTAATTAAAAAGGATATATCCTGAAAGATACAGAAAGATTCGAGACTTTTTTTATTATGTATTTGGTTTATATTTTCTAATGTAAATAAAATAAATAATTATTATAAATAATATATTATAATCATTTATATATAAAATATTTAATAATAAGAATTAATAATTATATATATTATTTTAAATATACATTACAGTTAATAATTAATAGATTAATTATAATTTATTTATTAAATTAATATGAAATTTGTATTTAATTATAGCGTTTATATTTGTGATTATATTGGAATATTCATTAAAAGACATATATTTGTATGCACCTAAATCATTAACTCGAGATATAGTGGTAGATTATGAGTGTTGGCCAGCTCTATAGGACTAGATGTGGTTTGGTCTTTTTAATTGAATGGACATATACTCAATTATGTAAACTCATTACATTACGATTATAGTTATATTCACGCATAATCTATTAGGATGATTAATAATTATTGAGAACTTACGCAGTGTAAACGTCGGAGTAAAAAGATCTGAAATGCATTCTGAGGGGATTGTTAATTAATTAATACATTCAATTATGAAGATGAGTAATTAATGATCAGTATATTTCATCATTCGTGATACATATATATCATTTTGTTAATAATATAAGTGTGAGTCTTAAAAATAAATTAAAACTAACATAAAGGTTGGAATTTAGGGCGAGAAATACCTATATACTTTGAGTAATTTGAGCTTTTAGATATTTATGTAATGAAGAGGTGGTAAGTATCAGTACATCAATGACTCAGAAGCAAATAGTGAGGTAACCACTATCCTCTTATGGTGGATGATGTGTGTTCAAGCCATGGACGTTGAGGCTAATGTAGGCCCGATATACAAATCAACTCTCAGTGTTATGTTTTAGCATTTTGATTTCAAAATAATTTCGATAATTTCTTCGGGGTTTAATTGACTTCATTCTAAATTTTGTAATTGTTTGAAATATTGAAAGCTGAAGTGAAAATTTTATAACAAATTAATTTAGAATTTATAAATCTTTATATATTTTTGTTAATTTCAAAATAATTTAGGTATTAATTTTAAATTGTATAATACTCTGTAAATTATTGGGCTTTATTGAATTAAAAAATAAATTAATTAAAGAATAAATGGACATTTCTCTCACTCACTCACGGAAATAGAAGGATAAATTGAGGCAAATATGAATAGTGAGAAAGAGTGTATATATATATATAATGTGTGCAAACTCCTCTAACATTAACCTAATATTATCACAATATATATAGATAATATTGATTATTATTACAGTAAAGATAATATCTTCTGCGTTTAAGTAGTAATATATATATAATTAAATTAATATATAAGTTTAAATAAATAAATAAGGTATATTATTATATATTTAATGTATATATATGATATAAATGTAATATAATTGATTGATTGATATAATGATAAAGAAAATAGACTATATGTAAGTATTAATAAGAAAGTAATATTAGTGATAGTTAGAGTGTAATAGACACTAATGAAAACACAAAAAATGTAACAATGCGGATTTGATAAATTAAAAAAAAATTTCTTTTATTTATAAATTTGGGTGAGATTCTAAAGAGGAGAGTTTGAGAGAATGATAGAGTGATTTGGCAGGGAGTGCAAAAAGAGGGGCTAAAAAGTAAACGTATAGATAATAATAAGGTTATGATTGTGAGTGAAGACAGTCCACGCGTTGAAGTTATGCTCATGGTCGAGCAACCTCAAAACCAAGTGCTGTGTTTTAAATTTACTTGGATATATGCTGATGAAAAGGTGAACGGATGATGAAGAGTGTTGTAGAAAAGTTGTGAATGGTAGGAAGGTGACAGCAGCAATTAAATCCTTGGTGGATGCAAAGGGAATAAGTGTTGAGGGTGCTAGGGTATCATGAGGATGAGGTTGTTACCAGTGTATGTAATAGTAGTGAAACTATGTTCAAAATAAAGAATAGGTATTAGATCTAAGTACAATATGTTCAGGATGGATAATCTTAGGGGTGTCTTAGGTGTGAGAAGAATTGATAAATTGAGGAATGAACGTATTAGGGAGTGGTGTGGTGTGAAAAAAGGAGTGAATGGGAGAATAAATGAAAGTACATTGAGTGTTTGGTCATGTTGGAAAGGATGATTGATAGTCGTCGGTTGGTTAATCGGATATATAGTGGTGATGTATGTGCTGGGAATTCGACCGGCTGGGGACCGAAGAGAAGTGGATTGAGTCAGAAAAGGAATCCAAGAGGAGAGGAATGTGAATTTGGCAGAGGCTAGAAGAAAGGTGCACAATAGGAATGGAAATGGCGGGTTTTGCGAGGGATTATGGTTGGGGCCCACCTAGGCCAAGGAATGAACCCTACATTGCCGAGATGACATATTGAGGTCCGTCACGGTCGCCGTGAAAGCTCTAGGTGGACATTTTGTTGTCTGTTAGCGTAGTTTCTCAGTTCTCACTAAAGGGTTTATACCCTTTCGGTGTGGGAGGGCATTTCTTTCGACTTCGTCATATTCTTCTACTTACTTATTCTGTTTCCGGAGCATTGCACGCACCTTACCCCCCAGTCTTGAGGAAAGAAGGTGGTTGATGTGACCGACTTGATATATATATATATATATATATTATATAATATATAATATATTAATATATTAGTATAATATATAATATATATATATATATTATATTATATATATATATATATATATATATAATATATATATATATATATATATATAAATATATAATATATATTATATATATATATATATATCTATATTATTATATATATTATTTATATATATATATTATATATATATAGTATATATATATATATATATATAGTATATATATATATATATATATATACTATATATATATATATTATATATATACTGTATATTTATATATATATATTATATATATATTATATATAGTATACTATATATATATATATATATATATTATATAATATATATAATAATTAACCTAATATATAGTATATTATACTATTTTATATATTACCTATATTTATATATAATATATTATATAATTATTTATCACTATTTTGATAAAATATGGATAGTTTAACTGATTTAGTGAAGAAAGTTGTGTTTGAAATGGAATCTTGTGTAGGGTATAGATGTGGAGTCAATACCCGATTTTAAATGGTCAAAGACATTATTGGATGAGATTTGAGCGTTCTTAATTACTGGATTAGGAAAATTGAGGAAGTTTAGCTTTTTACAAATCAGATTTATAGGAGGTTTTAATAATTTAACTCATAGAAAGAGATTTCGGAACTGAGAGCCGAGTTAACCCTTATATAAAAGGAAAACACAAAGGATTATAATATGGGAATGAAAAGATGTAGTTGCGAATCCTCAGGAGAAGTTAGATTGTGCATCGAAGTGATTCGTCCACTTGGAATCTAAAAAACTTGCATTTTAGACAAAACTCTGTTGTATTTGGTTGAAAAAGTACGATAGTGCTAAAACTGAAGAAGGGTATGTTGATGAGCGGAGAACAATGTCGTTTTAGAAATGTTGAGGATGTATAGATAAAGTTTTGGTTACTACATTGAAATAAAACTATTTTGCACTCTAGAAAAAAAACGTAATGAGAATCTTTTAAAAGAAGGAGATTGAACTGTGTTTTATGTTATATTCCTTGCAGATAAGCGTGTATTGGGTATGTGATAGTTAGGGAGAACATGCTCTCAGTCCTGTGGCCAGTTGTTAGTATGTATAATGGATCGCGTGTGCATTCACCATCACAAAGGACAAGTGGTCCTCCTTGCTTATCTGGCTAGCTTCTGAATGAAAACATAAAGAGGTAGTTTCACATCCGAGACCTGCTACGCACTTCGTAATTAAAATGAGTGATTACTATAACAAGAATTCCAAAAAGTTCTAAGTTGAAAACCTTGAGTTGGCCCCCTCTTGTTTAATATTATGTTTTTTGAAATGGAGTGAAATAAGGTTCTCCCACAATCTGTTCATCTCTTCATGAATGTAAATGTATATAACTCCCCTCAGATCCGTCTTATTTCCTGCTCTCCATTTGATTTAAAGTCTTCTATATTCCATAGATTTGTAACCTAGTTATATAAATGGGATGAATGAAATAATTAGAGATAGGAGTGGCAGGGGATGGTGAGTGGAAGGTGTTAGAATGATGTGAGAATGGAAGAGAGTGATAGTTGCCCTACCTATGGCCTCTAATATTATTGTGTGTGGTGCGTCTGAAGAGAGAAGATTGAAAAAGATTGGTTAGAGGTTCGGTTAGGGTTTGTTAAAAGGAAAAGGTCAGAATTAGTGAAACGTTTTGATGGAAGTAAATGTCCGGATAAATAGGGAGTGAGCTCTTATACATAACCGTTAGATTGGAGTTTGAGTGAGTGGCAGATGATGATACAAATGTCAGCTCCGGTTTGAATGCATGGACAAATCTCCCAATTAGATTACGATGTGATTCATTCCATTAAATCAGTGGATAACGTGGAATAGTTAATTGATAATAGGTAAATATGTTATGACTCTCAGTTTAATATAATATTTAATAGTAATAATAAGATTATAGTGTTATATATAAATTTATAATGGTGGTATAATTAGTGATTGATATTTATTAATAATTAATTATAATATATAAATATATAAGGATACTCTAAATTAAAGCTATAATTTATAAATATATTAAAAAATATTTGAAAATTGTTCTGATAATATTAGGTGTAGCGTATAAAAGAACGGGTCTGTATCCAACACCTTGACTTATCAAGTGATTAAAATTAGATACATACTTTTCCACACAGAAGTTAATAATGTGCTATGAGGACTGACTGTAAATCATAAATACAATAAAATCAAAACTAAATTTAGGAGTAAATTTGTACCACATAAATGGATGTAAAATTCAGATTGGATACTTTAATGTAGATTGAACATTTCAGGTAGGTACACCATACTATCACAAAAAACTCTCCTCTCTCTATCTCTCTACTGCTCCTCATACTCCTCATATGTTCCACAGATCGGTATGCTGCTTCACTGGTCTTCCCCTCAGAGCCTCCACATCTACTTACTCTGATCTACTCAACCTTACTTCTCCCTACTCTCTGTATGTGGATAATAATTAGACAGAGGCTGCATCAATATCAATTTGTGCATAAGCTTAGTCTATATTTGTGCCCTACTTTATGTACGGACTCACTCTCATGCTATATCCTCCACTAATATGGGTATATGCTTAATTTCTTCTCAAGATGACTGAGGTTCGTAATGGTCTATGATTACGTTACTCCTATGCTTTCTACATGCTATCTGTTAAGCATCTATCTTCATTAGGGTACTTGATTCGTTCTCAAGTGATGTAGAGTGGCTAGGTCTGCAAGGATTCGCTCATATTATGTATATACCCCTAATCAAGCTGTGAACAATCTATAGTCTCTTATCTATACTTTAATCTATCTTATGTCGTCCTTACTGCATTATTTACTCACTTCATACTCCTCTCTCACTCTCTCTCTCTTGGCATCTCACTGACGATACACAGAATTCATCTAATCTGTGCATCTCATCTTCTCTTCAATCTCTTCGTATGTTGCTCGTCACAGTACAAGAGTTACTGATTCTCTCTTACTTACTCTCTCTCTCATCTCCTCTGTCTCTCTCTCTCATAACTGTCATCCCAATCTCAGTCTTGAGCTCTTCATATCGTCACTATATATAGTATGACGCTGTTGAATATGAGTAAATGGAGATTAACATGTGAATTAATACTTATCTGAACAGTATTGGCTTTATTTTTCTTAGTTTCAATAGGAGTAAGGTGAGAGTTGTATTTCATCCTTATTTTACACATCACGCCTTATATAATAAATAATTGATAACAACCAAGAAGAGTTTGCGAGTGAAAATACTTCTGATTTGTGTCATGCAAAGTAGATCATATTTGTGATAGTAGTCGATCTTGTGGTGTTAACCGAATACGAGTCTCAGGTTTTTGCGCGAAGAGAACGTAAAGGTCTGTAATAGGTAGGCCTAGAAACGCAAGATTATAAGAATCTTTTGATGATGATAATCTTTGAGATACGAAGTATTCCACAAACTAAAGTCAAAAAAAGAATGCTTATCTGTGGATTAATGGGAAGAATTCTGAATTTTCGAGTGAAGACTGGATTGGCTTCAGATTAGAGAAAGATTGATTTAATTAAGTGTGATATAGAAGTGATGTACATCTCGAACCTCTGGCTCTACTTGTATGAGGTGTGAGTAGAGAGATGACTGTGACTAAATGTGTGATCTTGGATTAGGTGGACTCTACTGTGGCCTATGTGAAAGATATTTAAACACCTCCTTACATCATCTTTGTGACCAATCTGAATACTCACACATATTTGTTAAAACAAAGTGTAACTGCTATCTACAACTTTTACTCCTCCACGCACACAAGAATGTTTAACTCGTTCAAGTATACGCTACTAAGTGCTCCTTCTGCATTTTATCTAGATTATTTTTCACATAGCTATACTGTTGTGAAGGGTGATTCCTAGAGATGATTATTCCGTTATCTCTTGTAGAGTCAACCTTTAATAAATTATTGGTTGGGAAAACGTCGTCTGGTAGCGAACCCTTCCCACTCCACCTCGAGTTACTCAGATAACAACGGTCCTCCACTCCCACACTTCTCTCACAGAGATTGAAATGTCCAGATGGAGATTCAGAGGGCGTACTGAGTATTTGAGCTTGTAGTGTTCAACATCATTCTTATAGGGGTAGAGCGTAGTTGCTTGTTTATATAGAGTGATCTGCATCATTCATTTGGAATTTATTTTATTAGTTATTATTCATTATTTATTAATTATCTTACTTATTCTTAACTTATTATATACATTTATCATTATTGAAAATTAATATTATATTATCCTGATTATTATTATATAATATATTATTTATTATTATTATTATTATTATTAGTTATGTATATATTATTATTATTATCTATTCATTTATTAGCGGACGTGGATGTGACCTAGTGGTTCGCTCGTAGACTAGTGGTTTAATCTCACTCACGCTTTATTATATTGTTAATCATCACTCGTGATACGCCTTGTTGTACTATCCCGAAGTTCCTGAAAGTTACCCTCGCTGATTGACGCGGAGCTGAAATATGCTATCATGAAAACTCATATACATATTTTAAATATGAATTGAATGAGTTACTATGGAGATTATTACTCACCTCCTAACCTTATGTCAGCATGAGCGAGGATTTTGATACCACTCTGTGGACTTCGCATTACGTCTGAGAGCCACAGTATCTGGTAACACAATTACGCGTGTGTAATGAGCTCAATAGCCACTTTACGGACCATTCAACAGTATATATGCCCAAATCGAAAAAGAACGCTTCCACTAGCGTAGTTTTATTTAAAGCCACCCTGTCAGAGTATTTTTCATAATTTTCCCATAATGCTTAGAAACTCAAAGTACTAAGTTAAGTAGTATAAGTAGTAGTCAGTAGTTGTAAAGTAGTCCTGTAGTTGTGAGATCTGCATTAAGTAGTTATTATGCTCAAGTTAAAGATAGACTATTTTTGCGAGGTCTCGAATGTTAGATGTGTGTTTCGATTGTTTCTCGATTTGTATTGTTGATGCTGTCTTGTTATGTTATAGTTACTTTCTCTAAACGTAGTCATATATATGAATAATATGAAAAGTTGTATAGGTAATTAATATGATACAATTCCTTTCCTTAATTTTGTATATTGTGTTGATGATAATAGGCACCACATTTCACTTAAGTTACCTCAAAGCAATTTCAATTCATTCTGATCAGACTAGACGTAAAAGCAAGAGCCAAAAATTAGATAATATAATAACAAGAACGAGCAGACTAAAAAACAATATTTATAAAACTAATGCTCAATTTTATTCATAGAAGAGGACAGAAGATTAAGAGTGAAAAATAACTTCTTGTTATTATATATTTCACTCCCATAATCGTTCTTGGCAGACAGCGAACAAAAACTGTGTAATTAATATTACCTTTCTCTCGTTAATCATCTTACTACTTTGTTCTCTAGAGGAACGGACACGTCTCTCTTAATCTCTCATCACTACCGAATTTTCTTATTTTTATAACTCTTTCTCGAGACGTAACTTTGAATAGTAAAATTGAGAGATTTTTTTTTTTAATTTTGAGACTTTTCGAAACTACGTCACTGTGGAATAGTATATACCACATCCTCACCCCACAATAAAAAACCTCCGGTGTTCTCTCTATCCATCATAGTAAAAGATAAACTCACACCAGTTCCGATATTTATTCGACACGCCTCTCTTATATATAAATGATATTATAATCTTTTAGAGCCCATTATTATTATATTATTGATTATATTATATTATATAATATATATACTATTAACTACTATTAGTTCATAATATATTAATTATATTATTCTAATATATACTAACTATTAATTAGTTATTATTAACTATTATAATAATACTACCAATATTTACTCTATTTAAAATTAAATATATATATTATTATTATTTATAGTATAATATTAATTATATATATAGTATATATGATATATATAAATAAATTATAATTTACTACTCCACTATGCCAAGGGACGGATCTTTATAATATATTTACAAAATAAAAATGGAGACTATCTTGTCGAGTTCACTGCTTCTCACCTCGTAAACCACCTGTAGAATACACCAATACTTTAATATGGATAGATAATTATATTATACTTACTTAAAATGAGTCGATACACAATATAAATAAATAAATTGCTCTATATCTATACTACGTCGACCTAATATATATATGGCAAACTAAGTAGTATAGGATATAATAATATTATATTTTATAGG
>JABUQX010001295.1:0-5000 GCA_015478945.1 Trachelipus rathkii
AACGGGAAAGCTGTAGACAGCGAACCCCACACATTTTGAGACCAAAAATTTTCTAAGTTCAAAAAAATTTCTAAGCTTCAGAAAAGTTAAGTTAAGTAAGTTTTTTAAAAGAAATTCTTTGAGTGGAACGCTTCTGGAATTTATGCCCAGAAGCTTGGCATAAAAACAATTTTATTAAAAAACCTAACTTAACTTAACTTTTTCTAAACTTAGAAATTTTTTTGAACTTTTAGAAAATTTTGGTCTGCAAAATGTGGCGGGGTCCCTGTCACAGCTTTACCTATATACTATAATTTTTTTCTATACACTTATATATAATATATATATAATATATATATCATAATAATACTTATATAATATATACTATATATATATAAATAATATCTTTTTTTTTTTTATATATATACTATATATAATATATATATAAATAAAGTATATATTATATAATATACATGATGTTCTATATTTGAATCAGTATAATATTTTCTGAAAAAAATTTCTAAGTTCAAAAAAATATTTAAGTTCAGAAAAGTAAGTTAAGTTTTAAGAAAATTCTTCAGTGGCAAGCTTCTGGCATAATTCAAGAAGCTTGCCACTAAAGAATTTTCCTTAAAAAAACTTAAACTTAACTTTTCTGAACTTAGAGAAATTTTTTTGAACTTAGAAAATTTTTCTGAAAATATGAACGGATTCAAATATAGAACTTTCCCATATATACTACTATAGTACGTACAACTAGTACTATATATAGTAATAATATATATATATATATATATATATATAATATATATATATATATATATATATATATATAATATTATATATATATATAATCTATACTATAATATATAGGAGCATGTCTATTATCTGTGACTAATGTAGTCTAAGTAATTTTTTTTAATTTACGGTTATTTCAGATGCTTAATCCTAGGATATCGCGAAAAAATTCTATTTGTAACTATATTACAACAGCATGTTTAGTTGTGAATTTTGAAATAATGGAAAGGAAATAAATTAAACTGATCTAAGTTGGTTACTTATGAAGTTGTTAGCGTGATTAGATTACAACTTTTTTAATTCTTAAAGCATAAGTTTTTATTGCACATGTTGTTCGGCGTTTATCCACAGTTTAAAAGTGCTTTCTCACAGCGGGTTGAAAGCAACGGTTCATATAGTATACTGATTAATTTTGTATATATATTTTGTAATGCCCGATTTTATTAGTTTAGTATAATTAGACTTTCAAGAAAAGTATTACTATCCTTAGTCCATTATTGCTTTGAACCGTGTCGAAAAGCATCATTATAAAGTAGCACATTTGCTAGGACTTTATTAAATGTCATCGCAGTTTGTTTACAAGAGTGTATCAGTTTGTCCCGTGAAACGGGTAAGTTAAGTTATAAGTTGTCATAAGCAGAGCAGGATATAAGTTTGTGTTTTAGTTACGAAAGTGTTAGAGTGCAACGTTAGGAAATTATAGTTGAAAGAACTGTTACGTAAAATGTTCAAGTTTATATTGTATGATTAGTTTTATTTATGATAGGAGTATGAATGCGTGAACTAGTGTAATAGTAAAGTTCAACAGATTCTAAAAATATATTTTTTTTTAAATCAATCTGTTTTGATATTCCTATAAGCAACGATGCCAAATTTTGATAAAAAAAATGCCAAATTTAAGATATTTTTATAAGCAACTTTATTCGTCGTTTTCATATTTTTACGTTCCAAAAATCACTAAGGTTATGTATGAGAAGTTTGGTTTAAGTAGATACAGATTTACTATGTATAATTAAAAAAAAATTATTATAACTTAAAATCAATGGGTCATAAAACAGGGTTGGCATTAAAAAAAAAAAAAAACACCAAAAAACAAACCAAAGCCCAGCTGCAAGTGGGTTATTTTGGGGGTTTTAAATTTTGGCTATTAAAACAATTTGAAAGATTTTTAAAAATTACTAATATGTAATAACTTTTGTTTCATTATTAGTGAGCCTAGTTGTATTTTATTCAAGATTTTCACTGATACCTTTTAAATATTTGAAATAAATGAATTAAAAAAATAAATTTTTAAAATTTAATACATAAGTACAAAACGTATCTTTAAATTTTGACTAGAAGATAATGGATTCCATTATTAAAATTAAAAATATTAAAACATTGATATCAATGTATCGATAATCTGATAAAATATACCTAGATATTAATATATCGATAACCTAATAAGTTTTAAATATATATATATATATATATATATATATATATTTTATATATATATATATATATATATATATATATATATATATATTATATATATATATAAGTTCTATACCGTTTTTACGACTCCGTCAGTTTTTAATTTTTTTTGTTTTTTTTAATATATTTCTAGTATATGATCCTAACAATCAATTTAAGTGGTAATGGACAATGATTCAAAAATATATAGGACCAGTTACGTTTATCGATTTTTTCATTTAAATTTTTTTTTTTTTTTTTTAACTAAAGGATACCAAGGGTAAACCGCAAAGATGGCAGAGTCGGGGTCTCTCTGCCTTCCGGGGGAACGACAGGGTAGGACTATTTCCCCTCCGGGGAGGGTCTCCGGAAACCCCGCTCTTTGGTATTTGGGTGTCGCGGGGGTTCCCTCCGCCCCTCCCTACGGGGTATGGAAAGACGTCACCCCATCTGTCCGGTCGGCTCGAGCCCCTAATTTTTTTTTTATTATTTATTTTACATTTTTTTGTCAATAAGATTATACGCTTATTCCAATATTAATTGGTTTCTCTGTAATGTTACTTTTCGAGATAATTTCCTTTTTGTTTTTTTTTTTTAGTTCATTTTTATAATAAGCTTTTGTACGCTGATTCCAAATATCTGATAAGTTTCAGTCTGTAAGTAGTGTACTTTTCGAGATATTTTTTTTGAAAAAATATTTACTAAATGTTATTTTAAAAATTATTTAAAATATTTCGAACTTTTGAATCATGTCGTTACCACTGAAATTCATTATTAGTATATATAGTAGCAATATATTAAAAAAAACAAATCAAAACCTGACGGAGTCGTAAAAGAACTTGGAACCTATATATATATATATATATATATACTATATATATTATTATATATATTATATATATTATATTAATATATATATATATATATATATATATATAATATATATATATATATATATATATATAGTTTTACATAAGTAGCACATTTGCTGGAAGGGCTTTATTAAATGTTATCATCGCAGTTTGTTTAAAAGTGTATGAGTTTATCCCGTGAAACAGTTTAGTTAATGTTATGCCATAAGCAGAGCAGGAAATAACGTTTGTTTTTTGGTAACGAAAGTGTTAAAGTGCAACGGTAGGAAATTATAGTTGAAAGAATTCTTACGTAAAATGTTCAAGTTTATATTGTATGATTAGTTTTGCTATTTCTATTTATGAGTATGAATGCGTGAATAAGTAAAGCAAGTGTAGATGCAATAACTATCGTTTATTGATGTTATTATGGGTGATAGTTTGGAAAATCGGAACCTGAGGAAATGACGATTTTTCCCGATAACCTTTAATCTTTCCTCCCCATCTAAAAAGCTTCAGGCTCGTGTCAATTGTCCATGAAGCTGATGTCAATATTTTTTCATGAAGTTATCGAACAAAGTGTAGAACGGAGAGCGCATAATGAGAGTTTGAACTTTTCCCTATGTTTATATAACTTTAATATAGCCTGTTTTGTTGTTTATTGAAACAATTGAAAGTGAAATAAATTGTATAAATTTGGTTAAGTTAAGTAAGGTTATGGCTTAAGTCAATTTTTTTATAACTTACGTTATCGAACAAAATGTAGAGGGCGCAAGGTGACCGAAGCATGTTTTTTTAAACAATGCAAAGTGAAAAAATTATAAATATAAATTTTACGATTGATATGTTAAGGTTGTTGAGTTATGTTAGTTTATATAGATTTCAACTTATAGATTTTTAAAGGGGTGAAGCTTTTATTACTAGTTTAAATTTGATTACAAACTTTTATTAGAATTGTATGAAATGTGTTCGAATCCATGCAATCGATATGTATATGAATGTGGAGGCAAATAACGGTCAACAGACATGAACCAAGGTTATTTTAAGTTGTTAGGTAGCATAGATTTAAACTTTCTTTTAAAATATTTTTAAAGGTGTGAAGCTTTTATTACAATAGTTTTTTGACTCTCTACAGTTTAATTTCGAGTTTTATCAAATGTTTGAATCCATGCAATCGATATAGATATGGACACAGTTAAAAGACATGATCCGCTTGTTAGATGTTTTTCATATCTAAAATACATTCGTTATTCAATTTATTTTAATTCTAAAATTTTTATTTCGATAACAAGTTTAGGTTATAATTTTAAGTATACACGGTAAATTTGTTTATGCTTTACCAAACATTTCATAACCTTACTGATTTTTAATTTTTTAAGGAGAGGGTCCAATTACTCCGGACTGCAGCCCAATTTCCTCCCCCCCCTAAGAATAAATTCGGGGATTTTCAGCCGATTTTGAAAAAATAAACTCCAAAATGTAGCTTTTTCTGACGTCTAAAACGTAGTTTTAGTTTTTCTGTCTGTAGTCATTGTTTTGGTTTTTTCATTTGAGTGTTTTTGACATTTGTCGAAACTCCTAAAATTATTTTTAGAAATGACTTCAAACTTGAAATATTCAAAGATTGGAATATTATCTAAAGTGTTGGAGCTGAATTTTGATATTTAACCCCATATCTTAGCATTGATCGATTTCAAACCTATTTTTGGGTTTTCAAATTTAAAAATTTGGTTATTTTTTTCCCAAAAATTTTTAAAAAATTTGTTCAAAGAACAAATCCAAAACTACTGCTTATACAGAGAAATTATCGAAATAAAATGTGCATTCTATGCCCTAAAAAAATTTCATGCCGATTGGATAAACAGAAGAAAAAGTATCAAACCAAAAATCACCTAGATTTTGAAATCGGCCATTGTT
>JABUQX010001295.1:15000-19818 GCA_015478945.1 Trachelipus rathkii
TATATATATTAATGATATATATATATTATAATATATATATATATATATATATAATATATATATATATATATTATATATAATATAATATAATATTAGAGGTGTACGAATATCCGCGTCATTTTCCACTATCCGCATTAATTTTTTGCGGATAGCATTTATCTATGAATTTATGAGAAACGTGTGTGCACCACATATATATATATATATATATATATATATATATATATATATATATATATATATATATATATATATATATATATATATATATATATATAAAACTATATTAAAATAAGGGTCTTTCAAGGATGACAGAAACACTCATGCTGGAGATAAAAAATAGATTTCAAACTCAACTCGGCAAAACGATGACGCATTTGCAATAGCAACTTTTCTAAATCCTAGATACAAATCAAAATTTCTTAAACTACGTGTTTTTCAGAGGGTTAAAATTAATTTAGGATGCCTATGCGATGAAATGCTGCTAAAGGCAGAAATATCACCAGCCAATAAAAAGCAAAAGATCACAGAAACACACGCAATTACCATCTGCTAGCGATATCATTGCTGAATCCATGAACGTTCTTTCGCTTCTAGCATAGATGAAGTTCTGTTCACGAGGTGAAAAACACTATCTTGATCGCAACGAATATTAAAAAACAAAAGAGAAAAAGCTTGGAATTGAGTAAAGATCCACTGTTTTTGTGTCGTGATAATTGTAAAATTTCTTCTTTCAGTGGTGCAGATCTCATTTACGACGAAAAGAGAAGCAAACTCTCCCCTGAAAGGGCTCAGAAGCTTTTGTTTTTGAAGCATAATTTGAGAATTATTAATTTCAAGCATTAAAATTTATACCTTTTTTCCAAATGGGTGGAGGCTTGGGAAAGAAATTGGTGGGGTACAAAAGAGTTGGGTCCAAGCGTCCTGCACTCTGGTAACACAGCTATATATAATATATGATCTATCTCTAATTTCATATATATATTATACTAATTATTAATATATATCTATATATTTATATTATATATATATATATATATATAAAAAATATATATATAATATATATATATAATATATGCAATATATAATATATATATTATATATAATGGATGTACCCAAAAATAAATTCGGTATGATTTGATGTTATAGACGTTAATATTTAAATTGATATTCTGAAACTAGTCCTTACATTCATGTACTTGTTGCAGTTTGATATTCGTCAACATTAGAAGTCGTGGATTTTGCCAGAAAAATTTTCGACAACTGCTGATTCAATTTCAGCTTTCCTCCAAAATTAATTTCTGTGAAAAAAGAGAGATAAATGACTGTCAAATGTAGAAATGTTATTAATATACTTTATTTTCGCATGTTACCTGCCGTGGATGTGTGTGAAATAGTTATCAAATGTATATTTTAAAGGAATAAAATCAAATTTCAAATGAAATTATAAAAAAAAACTGAGAATCAATACTTAAAATGAGAAATTATTGAAGGAAATAGAAGTACAAATAAAAAGTTTAAGATAATAGATATATATTATTATAATAAGTAAACAATTTACAATGCGTAATTTTGTGAGAATGACACAATTCTCGCCAAATAATATATATATAATCAGCTTGTTTGAAAAAAAATATATACATAATTATAATTGTAACTATTATGCCAAAATCATTTCATTGTTAAAGGTTTTCTGAATTCTTATATACAATGTCCTGTCTATAAGGATTTATTATAAAGGCAGAAATTTACGATCAGCCCTCCAAACAGAATAACCAGTGTAACAAAGAGAGGAACTCATTAAAAATAAAAGAATATAGGGCTGTCCATATGATATATATATATATATATATATATATCTAAATTATATATATATATATATATATAATATATATATATATTATATATATATAAAGGGAAGGGAGGGATGGAAGGGAGGGGGGGAGAGTGAGGAGGGAGGATGTAGAGAGGGGGGAAGTGAGGGAGGGAGGATTGAGGGAGGGGGGAGAGTGAGGGATGGAGAAGGGAGAGGGAGGGATGGAGAGGGAGGGGGAGAGGAGGGATGGGAGGGAGGGGGAGGGGGAGGAGGGGGGGGGGGGAACCAAACATCATACCAAATCTCGCTGGGGAAAAGGGATGAAAGGGAGGGGACGAGGGAGGGAGATGAAAGGGAGGGGAGGTGAGGCGGATGAAAGGGAGGGGGAAGGGAGGGAGGCTCAAAGGGTCGGGGAGAGTGAGAAAAGTAGTGTGGGAGGTGAGGGATGGATGGGAGGGAGGGGGAGAGTGAGCGGAGGGATGGAAGGAAGGGATGGAAGGGAGGGAGGGATGGAAGGGAGGGGGAGGGGAGGGAGGGAGGGATGGAAGGGAGGGGGGAGTGAGGGAGGGAGGAATGGAAGGGAGGGGGAGAGTGGGGGGAGGGAGGGAAGGGAGGGAGGAATGGAAGGGAGGGGAGAGAGTGAGGGAGGAATGGAAGGAGGGGGCAAGGAGGGAGGGAGGGATGGAGGAGGGAGGAATGGAAGAGAGGGGGGAGGGATGGAAGGGAGGGGAGAGTGAGGGAGGGATGGAAGGGAGGGGAGGAGTGGAGGGATGGAAGGGAGGAGGAAGGGAGGGAGGGGGCAGAGTGATGGATGGAGGGAGGAGCAGAGGGAGGGATGGAAGGAGGGGATGGGGGGAGAGGGAGGGATGAGGGGGGAGGGGAGGGGAGGAGGGGGGGGAGGGGGAGTGAGGGATGGAGTGGGAAGGAGGGGGGAGATTGAGGGAGCAGAGATAAGGGAGGGGGGAATGGAGGAGAAGGGGAGGGATGGAAAGGAGAGGGAGGGATGAAGGTAGGGGAGAGGGCTTGAGGGATAGATGGAAGGTAGGGGAGGGGTGGGGAGGATGATGGAGAGGAGGGATTGAGGAGGGGGAGAGGGAATTGGATGGAAGGGGGATGGGAGGAATGGATGGAAGGGAGAGGGGGGAGAGGCATGAAGAGGGTGAGGCGGGCAGGGGGAGGATGGAAGGGAGGGGGATCGGGAGGGATGGAATGGAAGGAGAGGGGAGAGGGAGGGGGGATGGAAGGAGGGAGGAGATTGAGGAGGGAGGAATGGAGGAGAAGGGGAGGGATGGAAGGGAGGAGGGAGGAAGGAGGGATGGAAGGTAGGGGAGAGGGTGGGAGGATAGATGGAAGGTAGGGGAGAGGGTGGGAGGGATGAAGGGAGGAGGAAGGGAGGGGGGAGAGGGAGGAGGAAGGGGGGAGAGGGAGGGGAAGGATGGAAGGGAGGGGGAGGGGGGGATGGAAGAAGGAAGATGGAGGGAAGGGGAGATTGAGGAGGCAGACGATAGGGAGAGAGGAAAGGAGGATGGAAGGGAGGGGGAGAGGGGGAAGAGGGATGGATTAGGTGAGGGGGATGTGCACCAATTTTTTATTAACCCGAGTTTGATGTGCAAAGGAGGAAGATATACGAGCTCATGTTTCACAGTGGTTGAAAAATTACATTTTTATTTCCAGGTATTAGATTTCTTTTAGGCCATTGCTTCTTGACAAACTGAATTTATATATATATAATATATATATATATATATTATATATATCTTAATATATATCTATATATATATATATATATATATATATATATTATATATATATATAATATTATATATTATATATATATATATATATATAATATATATATATATTGTCCCCTGCTCCTAAACAGTCTGAGCCACCATACACGCGGGAGGTCTACAAGGTTCTACAGTCTCCAACTAGGGTCCAGGAATAAGACAAACGGGTTTTTAGTCATATATTTACAGTGCATAAACAAAATAATAGTAGTATAAATCAATCGTTATCCCACAAAATAAGATCCGAGTCACTACACCTTCTCAACTGGGTCACTTGATTACAGTTAAAAATGTTAAGGGAACTTTAATGTCTTAGGGAAAATAAACAGTAAATAGACTTCCCTTTAGTTCCCGTGAAGGTGGGGAGTACACTCAGGTACCCTCCCAATCCAGGTGAAGGTGGGGAGTACACTCAAGTACCCTCCCAATCCAGGTGAAGGTGGGGAGTACACTCAGGTACCCTCCCAATCCAGGTGAAAGCGATCCAAAATAGTCCGAGTTAGAATCACTCTCCAGATGAAAGCCCAATATAAATCCTTCCGGGTTGGGGTCAGGTTCCAGGTAAAACCCAATATAAATCCTTCCGGGTTGGGGCCAGGTTTCAGGTAAAACCCGATATAAATCCTTCCGGGTTGGGGCCAGGTTTCAGTAAAACCCAATATAAATCCGTCAGGGTTGGGGCCAGGTTTCAGTAAAAACCCGATATAAATCCTTCCGGGTTGGGGCCAGGTTTTAAGTAAAACCCAATATAAATCCGTCAGGGTTGGGGCCAGGTTTCAGTAAAACCCAATATAAATCCGTCAGGGTTGGGGCCAGGTTTCAGGTAACCAAAGGCCAGAATGGTCCCCAGTACTCAATTACAAGATGTAGTTCCGGTATTTAGTTCCTGGTTCGGTCCCGACATTGAGTTCTCAGTTTGGTCCTGGCATTAGGTTCCCAGTCTGGTCCTGGCATGTAGTCCCTTGAAACATATAGAACTTGCCGTCAGAATACATTGTAACTCGTATAATCACTAATAATAATAATAATAATAATATATATAATAATGATAATAATAATATAATAATATAATAAAATAATAAAAAAATAATAATAATAATAATAATAATAATAATAATAATAATAATAATAATAATAATAATAATAATAATAATAATAATAATAATAATAATAATAATAATAATAATTAATAATAATAATAATAATACTTGA
>JABUQX010001296.1:7500-20659 GCA_015478945.1 Trachelipus rathkii
TCTACATCTCTAGTATAATGCTTCGAAGTATTTAATAACTAACTTATGTGGAATGTCAGGACAGCTAATTGAAATTAAGAACTAAATGTGCTAATTTGATGGATATATACTTGAGGTAGGGTCAATATGGATATTTCACAGTTGTATAGTCCTAATACGTTGTAATAATGAGGTATAATTTAAGGCAGCCTGCTGAAATTTTAGTAATTATTAGTTTCGAAGTCACTCAATTATTACGGTTATATTGTCTTATTTTCTATTAAATCTGAACTCTCATAAGAAAATGTCTGACTTTTCCTACTTTTTTTCTTTTCTACAATGTTGTTGAGTTGAGAAAAAATTCAAATTAGGTTATCTAGTAGCTATTGAGTTAGATTTTCTCTAAAAACCTTTTTAATCATGTAAGTTCAATTTGATGAGTCGGTTAAAGCCTCTCATCATTCCGAAATGCTATAGTGAAATGGCTTTTCAGCTATAATTACAGATTCCGACTAACCTTCTCAGGCATAAGTTATGCATTAAGTCCAATCAAGATGGTTAGTTTAAAGCAATATGTTATGAATCATAAGGTGCTTCCATTATAAAGGCTCCATTAAGAAGGGAATTCATGACTCATAAATTTATTTAGAAAGTTGGAGGAAGAGAAACGGAATCAATGCCACTAATCAAGGGGTGACAAGGAAGATCAAGAGCTTTTGAAATGAAAAAGATTTTGAAGGAATCACAAGAAATTGAAAGAGCCAGCTTCCAAAGAAAATCCTTCAGTGAAAGAAACTAAGCATGTATAACAAATATCAATAATTCATTCCTGTTGAAGAGCAATGTAAGCGATAAGTAATGCCTTAAAGATAATGAATCGAAAATTACTTCAGAGCAGACTATGCTTGAAGCAGCTTGCAAAAAGTTGTGAAATTACCATTGCTTTGCCAAATAATAATGAGGAAAGAAGATTGGAGAAAAATAAAAAACCGTGCTTGACTACTATGGCAAATAAGCAAAAAATAAGGAAGCAAATAATTCTTTAATTAAAATCGACTTCAGATGACGAATGCTTAAATTTTTTCCATTTATGTAGTTATTCTATCATTGCATTACTTTTTTAAATTGTTATTTTTTTATTTTTCTGTTGCTTTTCCAATATTTTAAAGAAATAGGAAAAAAAAACATATTCATCAGGGCTTCAGTTTGATTTTTGTTACTTATATACATTATTTCTTAATTTGTAGCATTGGCGTCGGAGTTGAGGAAGATTATAATTTTAAAGAATTGCAAAATATAAGTAAAGATTTAATTTTTTTTGTGATGAAATAATATAAAAAAATCCATTGATATTATTCCTAATAATTTTCATTTCTTATTAATTCGCTGAAGATAAGTTTGACATTTGAATTGGAGGCTGAAAAACTGAAACCTGAAAACATTGGTTGGGGATAAAAAAAAAAAATCATCCATTGACAGGCGAATAAACATGAAGTTGATTTTATAAATATGTAAGGAAACTAGTATAATAGCAAAAAATAATGATAATCTAATATTTTGGCATTAAATTTTTCCTACTTTTGACCACTTTTTTACATTTTTCTACTTTTCCTCACATTTATATTAAAGTGACCTATTTGTCCTTATTTTTTGACCCCTTAAAGTAAGAATGACTGTTTTATTATATCAATACTAGTAGTTAAATTTACATAAATGATAGAACAGTCTTATTAGTGTGTAAGACCTTTGGAACAAATTTAAAAAATTTGTTATAACAGACATAGACCTATATTAAAATATCAGAATGGAGTTTCCGCCTTACTATTTTTTTTTCTTAGTAAAAAAACATAATGCATTGCCCATATTTAAATAAATAAGTGTCCAATACATGTATATTTTGATAGGTAGGGCTGTAAGATAGAGATTCTTGCGGATATATCTAGATACGTGTCTAGGACTCAGTATAATTAGATGGCATTATGCAAGTTTGTTAAGTATCATAAGGATAACATTTTAATTAGCGATACTTAAAATTACTATAACATTGCCTGCCTAATATATTAGATCTTATGCTATTTTTAAGTGTTACTGCATCAACATAATGGATATAAGTGCTCCTATCAAATATATATATTAAATAGTCTGTTATTGCAAAAACAACATTTATCCTTTTTGCCGTATAAATATTAAACTATTACATTGCAGAGTTTTATAATAAATTATTAGAAGGCGCTTAGTCCTAGCTTATACTAGATAAAAAAAATTGTTTTTGGTTAAATTTTTTGTAAGTGGGATAATGACCCAAAAATATATAAAAAAAAAAAATTGTTCTTTAATAAAAGAAAAAAACTAGATTTAGAGCTGGAGTATGATTTTAAAAACTATTATAAAATATTTTAAAATATTAAAAATATTTGAACAAAAAAGGGAATCAATTAAAAAAACAAAATGATATTTATTTGCCTAAATAGATTTGATTGAGTTTGTTCGTTGTTTCATCTGGTTAAGTGCAATTGATTTTGTTGCATTTACATCCTTAAGTACCCTTAGATCTGCTTGATAACGTTTTTTATTTCATATCCTTCCCACTCTGCCTTGAATAGTGTTTTTATGAGAATAATATCTTATTCCTTTATAAATTGCTCCCGATTTGTGAATTTTGGAGCAAGGTCTGTGTGTTCTTGAAGAATTATCTGGTGCCAGGTACACTGACATCCTTTAAATCATTAAAATCTATCTTACTACCACTTACAGCATTCTGTATATAAAACTATATTTATCATTTTTTTGACTTGCGCTTTAAACCAGCTACTTAAACTTCACCATTATGTATCATATTAGTGCATGTTGTAACATTTTCCTATTAATCTCTCCCATGCTCTCTTCAGCTTCTTTGATTTCCTTCCATTTCTGTTTCAGTCCACTTCTCAGCAACAGGCTCCACAGGTGTTCGTATCACTTCATATTCTTCAAATACTACTCACAGGTTGTTTCACACCGGCAACTTCCTTTTCCTCTTCCTCTACTTCTTTAAAAGGTAGCTTGGCAGGTGACCGGGCCTGGCTTTTTTTAGAGGGGTGATTCGTCCACACTTAATAAAAAAACTTATCATAACAAAATAATTTTTTTGCTCTTTAATAGCCATGCGTAGTAATACACTGTATTTTTCTGATTTTACTACTACTAGAAAGTTTTATATTTTAAAAAATATAATTAATTAGGGTAAAATACCTTCATAGAATTTCAAATGCTTGAAATGTGAGTTTATTTTATTTACTTGGTTATTATATGACAAATTGTGGATGGATTTTAAGATATTTTTTCAGTGTATACACTCGGTATGTTAGCTTTAAACTGCAGAGTAAATTTTGTTTCCAAATAATTTATTGCAAAATCACTTGGCTAATTGGTCGATTCACCTGCCTGTAAAAAATGTGATGAGGTGAATCGGACACCATTGTATTTCGTATTTTACATATTATTATGACATTTTATTACATATATTAAATTTAAATATAATAATAGTTACTTATATAAGTAAAAATAAATAAAATGAATTTAATATAAAAAACTCGAATTGAAGAAAGAAAATTATTCAGCGGAGCGGGTGAATCGGCCACTTATTTTTATTTTATTTTTATGTATATTATTGAATTTTTATACTTAGTACTTATTTTAATATGATAACAATAATTAAATAAATTAAATATAATGGAATTGCAATATAAATCTTACGAATGTATTATAAACTGGAAGAGTTTGATACCATACCCCCTCATGGTGGTCGTTCACCCTCAGACTGAATGGCTTTAAACTTTTATTAGAATTATATTTTTTTTTGTGGTGAATATATATATATATGGCCTTGATTTTCAGGAAAATAAATCCAAAAAGTGCATTGGGGAAAGTCAGGAGATGAAGTTATACTTAAAGTGGTCCAAGTGCACCGCCGACGCTATATACTGATAGTCTAGTTATATGAATCCTAATAAATTCATTCCATACCACATGTTCCTACAAACTCTGCCGATTACTTTGCTGAACCTCCAATGTTTATCTATTCCTTTGTGATATAACTCCCAATTTCAGCTACCTCAGATGAGGATCACGTATGGCCCTCATAGTCTCTTTCCTTTCATTGATTCTGCCTGATCTTATTTTTCTAGACAATGTACTCTTCAAATGATGTAACACCTTTTTCCTCTACACCTTATACACCTACTTTACTCACTTCATCTGTTTAATTTAGGAACTGGCAATCTTTTTCATACACTCTGTTGGTGAATAACCACTTTTCAACCACATCTTAGTTTAAACGCCAATATAAATCGCCTTTATCTGCACTCATGCGACCATGCTCCTCATTGCTCTAAAAGTAACCACATCTTCTCCAACTGTCCATTGCCAGGGACTTTTCTGCAGCAGGGCCTCTGCACCTACTGAACTTTCACAATGGATTTTCATCTCTTCATTTGAACTCTAACCATTGTCACTTAAAAACTCTCCGTGTCAAACAACTAATCATTCTCAATATCACACCTCCTCATCTCTGTGATCCCTAATTCTTCCCACTTGCTGACAAAAGTATTCCAAGATAGCCATAATAAATCTCTGACTTCTTATTTCACACATCCTTGCCACTGCTCAATAAACATTTGTGAGGGAACCAACTGAATCTCTGGTTTTTGATTTAATGCAGGTATGCTCCTCAACCTAAATTATTTTATACTCCGTTATTTTACCTCTCTCTAAACATTCTTCTCAAGGCATCAGTCCATCATTTCCATAATAATCTCGCCAGGGTGACCAAATTGTATATGAAGTTTAGTAAAAATCATTTCTCTCCGATCTTCTTTTAGCAACTCCTCCTTTGTATTTCTTGTCCTCCAAACCTCCTTCTTCACACCACCCCTTAAAGGTAGCTTTATCGCTAATCCAACGCTGAACCTCAATACCATCTAATTCACCTATTGCCACACTACTGAACCTCTCACCCATGTTTGGCGGGCGTGTAGTCAAGGGATATAAATTTTATAAATTTATAATTCATTCCAAAATATTTTAAATAAGTTTTCCACTTTGAACGTACCTAATTTGAGATCGTAATTATGACAATATTCCCGTAAATGATTAACTCTTTGTAAAGCAAGGTGATACTTTCACCAATTAACTTTGAACCCCTGTATCTATATCACCAGAGTCCTCAATATCCTCTCAATACTCATTCTCTATGCTTCATTAATAAAAATCTCTTTCATCTTATTCTTCTTCTTTCACCCCTACTCTCCTTTCGCATAGTCTGCTTTTCTCTTTCTTGGTGCACATGAAACAGACTCGATTTTCGAATATTCTTGCGACATGCGAGAAATGGTATAATGAAATACATAATTACACACTTCATTCACTGTCTATTTTATCTTTCTCTTATTTTTTCTCTCAAACGAAAACGCTTCTTCTTCTTCATCTCACTTTTCTCACTATCAAACTATATGATCATCCAACACTTTATCCACTAGCTCTATCTCTTTTCCTACCCATTCAAACACCAGAAAGCCCTTAAAAGTCTTAAACCACGACATTACCATAATATGGAAACGACCATTTGTTTTGACTCTAATAACATTGCCCTCCTAACAAATGCACAACATTTTAAATCTCACGCAAAATCAACTTTCAACTCATCTACATTACCTCTCAAAATAAATCTGTATCTATTACATACTCCTTTATGCTTTCATTGTCCTGCATTTCAATAAAAGATCTAATTTCTATATACTTACTTTTGCTTCATCTTTACCTAAAACTTTATTCACACTACAAGATCTTTTCCCTTTCATCCTTTTCCATTTCTTGTAATTTTGCAAATCAATCCAGATTCACAAACTTTCTCCAAATCAATATTATTTACCTGCAGGAATCACAGTTTTTGCCTCCACAAGTACACATCCCTCTCTCTTACCACACTCGTATCATTGGGGATCACTCCTCTCATTATTATCAGCCGACATAAATTTTACTCTCTTTCAACCTATCCCCTTTTTAATACATATTTGTCCTAGCATCAACCCTCAGAGTGAGCTTGAACTACGCTTTGCTACATGATTAAATAAGGTCCCTGTATTAAAGGTTAACAAACCACAATTCACACATTGTAAATTGATGAAGAACCTACCCAATATGCAAAAACTTTACTTTATTTATTAGCTACAACGTAGCTTAATGTGAACTAGGGATATAATTACTATGTTAATAATGGGAGGAATATACACCACTACTTTGAAAATCAGGCACCTTCCCGGCCTGCAGTGAGCATGTGTTTTTCCGTGGTTTTCCTATACACTTCACCTATATCCTCTACGAGGATCCACACTTATCCCTGTTTATTTCCTAATTATATCTTGGCATACCACATTCAAACACTGGAAAACAGAAACAAAGAGGTAGCTATAAGCTAGAAATAAGATAGGTGCTCATATCATATTGACATTCAACATTCATGCTCAAGCTAGTTTTAGATGATTGCAAAACAGCCAAAAGCCGTGCAGGACAACAAAGAACACAGAAGCAGATAATAATAATAATTCTGAAAACAACAAAAAATACAAACTTCATATATATTGATGTACCTTGAGGCAAGGTGGAGGTGGGTAAGGGGTAGGAAAAGAAAGGAATGATAAGGGCTCCATAGAAGAATGAAGCCATTGGGAGAGGGTATTAGGAACATTATAAAAAATACCCCAAATCTAGAATAATAAGCCAAATTCAATAAAACCGAGCTTTGAAACATTTCCTGCTGCTGGCTAAAGTATATAATAATTCAAATTGCAGGGACAGCGTTTATATGACTCACAGGTATTAATTGCCAATGTCAAAATAAATGTAGCTAGTTAAATTTGAAAGAACCAAAGATTCCTAACTGGAATGCATATAAACAATACAATTTTTATGCAAACATAGTCGTCATATCTAGCTAAGACAATTATCATGCCAGCAACGTTAACACACTCAGCAGCAAGGGTTAATGGTAATAGTCATATTGGAAAATGGAGAGTGCGTTCCACAGGGTTCAGCACTAGAAATTTGTTCTTCATAATAATATGAATGATTGGACCAGGGTTAAATGGAAGTTTTAAGTTTGCAAGTTGATACTGAGTGTATACTCTTTAAATACAATATGACAAAATCTGAAAATGGAACTCTTGGTAAGGTGGATAGTGGGCAAGAATTTTATAGTAAAAATGTAGTTTTCATGTGGGTTAAATTCAAATGAGATTTAATAATCAGTGTTTGGAAGCAAGGAATAGAGCAAATAACATGTTAGGTATAATAAATCTCAATGGTGTTTGCAAGAGTAAGGTGTTTTAAGTAAGCTGTATGATAACTATGTTAGGCCAATATTAGAGTTTTGTGCACAAGTTTGGGTCCCCTTATTTAAGAAAAGACACATGTGCTGGAGAGAGTGCAACATTGAGCAACAAGGATGATTTCTGGCTTTGAGGGTGAGAGGTTGAGGGAATTAGAAATTTTCTGTAAAAGGCAATTTCTTAGAGGGGATATGATACAAGTTGACAAAATATTTACATCTCGCCATACTACTGAGATCAATAAATATTTTACAGTTGACCACAGAAGAGAGACCAGATGGCATGATTAAAAAAATTAAAAAGTCTTCCATCTTGATGTAAGAAAATATTCATTCAGCTATAGGGTTTTTAATTTTTGGATTGATTTGCCTCAGGAGGTTGTTAATTCAACTCTTGCAACATTTAAGAAAAGATGATAGATATACAGGAGGGTATGAGTATTATATAGTTTATTGTGACTAAATTTAGTTAATGGGCATATAGTTATTATTATTGAATTTGGATGTCGTTTGGTTAAGTTTCATACAAAAGAGCAGTAAAGAGAAGAAATAAAAAGAAGGTAATGGGAAGAAGAGAAAAAAATAAATCTGGAGAACGTTTTTACCATTTGATTTTGAGAAAGATGAAAAATTTGCTTATGAGGAATCCGTAAAGTAGACATTAAAGCTGTTAAAAGTTACGAAATTTAAAAAAAAATAATTTTACATTGAAATATTTTGATTTTAAATTGAAAAAATATTAAAATTTATTATTAAATTTAATCATCTCAAATGTGGTGTGAAGTATTAAAACCATTTAAATTGATTCTTTCCGCAAAAATTTAATCATTTTCAACTATATATATTTCAAAACTTGGACATAATTACGTATCTTCAAATCTATGCAGTAAAGGTTGGACTTTGAACGAGCACATCCAGGACTTTACCCGTGAAAAACGGCTATTTCAAATATTATGCCTGGTTGCTCAGTAGTAGAGCAATCGCCCAATAAAGTGAGAGACCTGGTTTTGATACTGGTTGGGTAAGAGAATGTGAGTTATTCTCTCCTTAGGCATAGCTTCGTCATACTCGGATGTAAAATGAATAAGTCTCTACCCATGAGCTGTGGTTTTTATCTGTAAAAAAATAAAAATAAAAACCTGCATGCTATATAGATGACTATAATTAAATTGATTGCTAGCTGCATATAATAGAATGTAGCTTCAGTTTACATTTGTGACAGTTGATGTATATATTAGCAATATGGTTAACAAACCTTAGGGTGCGGTTGTGTGCCCTTGGGGTATATTATGCATGTAGCGTGTGTATTTGTTTGGGCAAATTTATCTACTTTAGCTTAACCAGGACAATCTTCATAGTCCTGTGTGGCTTTCTACTGTTTATTTTTCTCATGTTTTTATACCTCCCGACCACACTTATCCATCACCTGCCTACCAAAACAAAAATAGTCCCCATTAAAGACCACCTAGATATGATACTGTCAATTATATGGCAAATCTGTCTCCTTAGATCCCCATTTCATCAAACATTCCATTGGCCCCCCAACACCAAGAGCAGAGAAGAACACCCCTGCAGTATACTCTTAAAACATTAACAGCACTTTCCAACCCTGCCTCCAAACACCCATGTCATTAAATGTATTCATTCACATATAACTCGAGAGTAATCTCTTCATACTCAAATAACAGTATATTCCAAGCACACCTATCAGAAATATTTCATACAGAACACACATTTCTTGAACTCCTGAACTCACATAACACTGTCTCAACTTTGCTCTGGTCACCACCGTTTTCTACAAGAATATAGGTTCAGAATAAATTAAGCACCATCCGTCACTGCCAAAGATTTTTCTCAAAAAATCCCAGATAACGCCAGACACCTAATACTTGATTGTCCAACCCTGACTCAAGCTAGACACACGTTTGCTATTGCTTTTCTGGAGAACTTCTGGGCCCTTTCTATAAGGGTGGAAAAATTCCTTGGAGTAGCCCACTTCTCATAGGCGGGGGTAGGAGGTTAAAAGCAATTTTGTTTTTTTCTTAAATCGTTTTCCATATATGTATATATATAGTGATTTAAAACTTATCAATATTCATAAATTTTATCATGTCCACCTTTTGGTAAAATTCTAGTTAAAGAAAATACCCAAACCCTGTATAGACCTATTAGCCAGACATCTGTGTTAATTAAAATATTTGGAGCTCAAAATCATAGCATGAGAAATTTTAGGTTTGAAAGGGTTGATTCTTTGGTTGGTCTTTTATACAGGAATTGTATTACCTGAAAAGGTTCATAAGAGTTTTAGGGGAAGAGGCTAGCTCCTTACATGTATAGTATGGTAGAATTTGATCAGAAAGTTTTGAATTGTGTGAGATTGGGTGTGTTTTTAGATCCTCATACTTAAAAGTGCCAACATATATGTTTGCGTAAGTTTTGTTTAGGTGTATATTTTTGTGTAAGTATATTTGTGATGTTTTATTGTGTATGTGTTTAGTTGTGTGTATATTTAGGTATGTAAAAGAGTTTTTAGATACTTAATTAATATAAGTAGCCTATATTAAAGATTTTAAATAGTAAGTTATTTTTTTTAAATTGTAGTTTTTATTTTTAATTCCCTTAATTAAAAATATTTAAAATTGTATAAAGTACTTCTAATTAGTTCATGTTATGTTGCTTTCACACAGCAAGCATTAAAGTAAGCAAATTACTCAACTATGCTTTTGTCATAACATGTACGGTACTATACAATGTACTATTGGGATTTAAATTTTTATTTAAAAGGAAATGTCACAAAAGACTATTCTTTTACAATTTCTGTAACTATTTGTTTTTGATTTTTTATTTTCTTCAATCATTTTAAAATGTTTTGAAAGCAAAATAGAAATGTATAAACTTGAATTACACCTTAGCAGTTTGTTTAAATTAATATGGAACTAGGAATAAGAATTTTTTGAATCCAATAATTTTATTAAATCCAACTTTTTGATGACATACATATCCCGTTATGATACTATTAATTTTGAAAATATTAACCTAAAAGATTATTTTTTCTATTTTTTCTTTTTCGAATTCCATGCGATTTGGAAGCAACCGTGCCTTGGAATCTGCTTGAAGAATTAAGAAACAATAGCGTACAGTTATAGAACGACCTTGAAAAAAATCAGAGATACAGCATCTGCAACTCGAAATTTACTTAGAAGGGTTTATGTATTCAATGCTCGTGTCAATATTTTACCTTTTAAGTTTCTTCACTGGAGACCCCGGTGTTCAAAGTTTATCTCGAGTTGCAAGTGAAGCTGAATTGCAGGAGGAAATCATCAAGCTGTTTGTTGATATGTATGCTTGGATAAATCATTTTGTTTTGGCCATTTCTGAAAATCTGCTCTCCAGCGTTCTGGAGAATGCTCGGTTTGAAAACTTTTAATATTTTGGCCTACTTCATGAAATTTGGATATCGTTTCAGAGCTTTTGGAAAATTGAGTTGAACTGAAGAGGCAAATACGGACGCTAATTTTGTAATTAATTATACCTTTTTTTTCCCTCTTTTTTTAGATCGTAGTGAAGATATATTGACACATGGGTAAAGTTTCTGGGAGAGTTTAAGGCAATGTTGGAATCTTCGAATCGAATACTCTAAGTGACAAATTATACCATAATAAGCTCACTGTTACTTTTATTACTAACATTAATATATTTGCAGTAATGTTAATCTTAATTATTAATAATATCAAATTTCGTATCAGCATTTAAGTTTTGTGAGAAGTACAATAGAAAAACTGAATTCCAGAATGGTGTGATCTACGAGTTCACTAACTCACTCAGAAGACACAGGGTTCTGCACAGATGTTAATCTTAATAACCAGAAGCAACGTTTAAACTTGAAACCGTCTGGACAGCTCAATTATGCGATTAAGATGAATATGGGTTGCAAAGGTCAAAGCTATTGAGATATAGATCTGA
The DNA here is from genome assembly GCA_015478945.1 of Trachelipus rathkii. Classification (NCBI taxonomy): domain Eukaryota; kingdom Metazoa; phylum Arthropoda; class Malacostraca; order Isopoda; family Trachelipodidae; genus Trachelipus; species Trachelipus rathkii. The sequence goes on from JABUQX010001296.1 coordinate 18,806, forward strand.
TGAAAAATCCCAAGACAAATCCAAAGCTCATTATTGGCTCCTATTATGAAAATTAACCCCTTGATAATTTGAAGCTGGCCATCATCTTCTTCCATGCGGGCTTGGTTAAACTGTTTCAGTTGTTGAGATCAGAGAAAATTATCACCCGAAGCTTTAAAAAAATCCTTGTTGTAAGTAATGGAACTTTGGTTTTTCCCACCATGGGGGGGGGGTTTTTTTTAAATTAAAATTAAGAAAAAAAAATTTTTTTTATTTTTTCCCAATTAAGCCCCCCCCTTTGATGAACTTAAAAAGAGCTTCCATTGTATTGGTAGCCACCTTGGCTATTCCTCTTCCTTCTGAGAACGAAATTGATAGATTTTTGAACTGAAAATCGAGCTTGAGAGAAATAGAAGATGCAAATTCTGTCCCTTTCAAAACTCCACTGTGAAGTTTAATCAGTAAGTAGTTACTATTTAAATTTATTTTACTGTGGAATTGGTAGAGCAATTAGAACGTGGTACCATATTGTATTATTTTATTATTTTAAGATTATGCCAGAATGAAAGTATGATTGTGATTCCTATGGATGCAATATGTATCATTTAATGAGAAGTAGACAGTATTGATCCCTTCATTGGGTCGAACGCAGGTGAATTTAATGGATAAAGGAAACCAGATACTGTCTTCACATAATATTTTCAGTATTCAGGAAATGACATACGCTGTGAAGCAATTGGCAAAGTGTATCAACTCTACTTTATCAGAACTGCTAGAAATATCCATCTTAGTTTCATTACATCCATTGAGAGATTCTTGTGATTTAGTCAGACTAATGCCTACAGGTGTGTAGAACACATAAGTAGCAAGGATTATTATTTCAAGCTGTATCTTTTAAAAGTTGTAAAATATTTTTTTTTATCTTCTTTAAACTTCTTAGATTCGTATTGAACCATGGAAAATTGTGTTCTATTTGGTGTGGATGAGTGATCTCAAAAGGAGGACCTCCCCAGAAGAACTACTCTTCAGCTTTCCCTGAAACAATCGATGCCAGTTGTACTAGATTCTGCTTTAACAGAAGCCAGTTGCACCCTGATAGCCTGATAGTAAAAAGCAGTATAAATTTTCTTCAATATAATTATAATAAATATATATAATAACTAAAATATAATTAATATAAATAATTATTATAATATATATAAATATATAAGATAAGTTGTGAATAAAGCGTTTCATGACGGTATAGTCAAGGGACTTGAAGGAGGCGGTAATAGTACCATTATATAAGGGTAAGGAAAAGGGAACTGTAAGAAATTATAGGCGAATAAGTTTATCTTGTTTGGTGTTTTTTTTTGTTTTAAGGGGAAAAGTCAAACAAATGCTGGTATTTTGGTCAAAGAAGTGCGTCGAGTGACTGAGGATGATTGGTAGAAGAAAAGTGCGTTTAGGTGTAGAGGGACTCTATATCAAAACTGACCATGAAACAATGATTGAAAGATGAGGGAGAAAAAATAAAATTGTATAGGTTTTATGGTTTGCCACAGGCGATATAGAGTTAATTGGAAGCGTTTGGCAAGTTTAGGCTATTGTGTTGGTGGAATGCTCGAATGGAATCAAAAGATTGCTATGACGATAGTGAGCGTTGTAAGAATAACATGGTTGTATGTGATTGGTTAGGAAAGAGCGGAGTGACAGGGTGTGTTTACTGGTTTCGTTTGTAAGGATGGGGTTATGAAATAATTCGAGGTGGGATGGCAGGAAATGCTGTTAGAATGGTGGAGAAGAGATGAGTGGAGTGCTCATACCTATTATGACGGATGATTTGGTTTGAGGCGAATCTGAAGAAGTTTAGAGGATTGGTACGAGAGATGGCGC
>JABUQX010001297.1:32500-40000 GCA_015478945.1 Trachelipus rathkii
GACAAACAAACACCACTTACAATACCCAAATTGTGCCTGTATTTACTGAGCTACCGGAGATTGATGTTGAAAATATCAGTTTACCTTCTTCTACAGATGATGAGGATGATGCTCTGACCGAATATACGCCATCTGTTGCAGATTCTGATACAATTGCTATGTTTAGTCAGCCTGAATTGAATGATCTGGTAAGAGATTTGTATTTGCCAAAGCAGTCTGCTGAATTGTTGGCTTCCAGGCTGAAAGAGAAAGGAATACTCAGACCTGGCACTAGTGTCTCCTTTTATCGTAACAGAGAAGCAGCACTGCGAAAGTACTTCCATTCAGATGGTCAACTTGTTTATTGTAATGATGTTGAAGGGATTCTTCTCAATATGGGACTGCTCGCATATGATTCAAGTGAATGGAGACTTTTTATTGACAGTAGTAAAAGAAGTTTGAAATGTGTGTTACTGCACAACAGAAATATATATGGTTCAATCCCAATAGGACACTCTGTACAAATGAAAGAAGAGTATGCCAACATCAAGAAAATTCTGGATAGATTGCAATACCATCTTCATGGATGGTTAATTTGTGTGGATTTGAAAATGATTAATTTTCTGCTGGGGCAGCAAGGAGGTTACACCAAATACCCTTGTTTCCTGTGCTACTGGGACAGTAGGGCTACATTAGAACACTGGGTGACAAAGACCTGGCCACCAAGAATCAGTTTGACGCCTGGTGACAAGAACATCAAGAATGAGCCTCTGGTTGATAGGAATAAAATTGTATTTCCCCCACTGCACATAAAACTTGGGTTAATGAAGCAATTCGTCAAAGCTCTTGATCACACTGGAGACTGCTTCAGCTATATTTTTTCAATCTTTCCAAGTCTCAGTGCCGAGAAGAAAAAGGCAGGAATATTTGATGGCCCTCAAATAAGAAAACTCATCAGTGATCCACACTTTGTTACAACAATGACTGCGGCAGAGGCTAGAGCTTGGAATGCATTCTCTGATGTGGTACGGAATTTCCTTGGGAACAGGAAAGCGGACAACTACCGAGAGATTGTGGAGGAGCTGCTCTTGAGTTTCCAAGCACTTGGATGTAGAATGAGCATCAAAGTTCACTACTTACATAGTCACTTGGACGACTTTCCAGAGAACTTGGGTCACGTGAGCGAAGAGCAAGGTGAACGCTTTCATCAAGACATTAAAGTTATGGAAGAACGCTACCAAGGCCGATGGGACACCAACATGATGGCAGATTACTGCTGGTCCTTGATGAGAGACATTCCACAAGCTGTACATCGGAGATCGTCAAAGAAGAGGTCGTTTATGCAAATGTAACATCACTATTGTCAATTTACATTTTTGTACATATTTTCCTTAATTTCACATGTCAATTCTAAAATGGTAATAAGCATTCACTCACATTTATATGCATTCACTATCACAACTTTGTGCTACGGATCATTAAATGTATTTTTCATTATTATTGTATATTGTATCTTACCTTATTCTTGTATGTAAGTCTGTTCAGATATTCAAAAAATGATCATAAATTTGCTGTTTATTTGAAACTGCAATATGTGATATCTCAAAAACCTGATGTGATAGACAAAAACCGATGACAGATTTGGAATCAGCACCCCAGAATTACCTTAAAACCGTTGGAAAACCTTATGCCAGAAAAATGTTGTTGACCAGTGTTATATATATATATATATATATATATATATATATATATATATATATATATATATATATATATATATATATATATATATATATATATATATATATATATATATATATATATATATATATATACGATATAATTATATAAATAAAAATACAAATTAATATATATATATATATATATATATATATATATATATATATATATATATATATATATATATATATATATATATATATATACATATATATTATTATTTTTATTTTTATATATATTATTATAGATTTTATTTTTATTATGACATATATACAGTATATATATAGTATTATATATATATATATATATATATTATATATATATATATATATATATTATTATATAATCATTATATTATATTATATATATATATATATATATATATATATATATATATATAAATTATTATTATATATACAATTATATATATATTATTATTATATATATTATTTTTATTTTAGATGTATATGTATATATATTAAAGATATATTGTAATTACACAATTAAAATTCAATTGTTCTATTTTTTATAAAAGTTATTATAATTATAAGATAACTATAATTAATGCTTATAATTTTGAAAATTCCTATTTAAAATATTTCAAGTTATTATGTGACATTTTAATTAGAAATCATAGAAAGATTAAAAGGTACAAGTAGTAGGGCCAGTCATTTCTTGCTCGCCCAAAAACCCACCTGAGCGAGGAAAAACCCACCTACCTGACCGACCTACCTGACCTTTTTTTGACCGTGACCTTTTTTGAGTTCGAATTTTTGCACTGACCTTGACCTTTGGGCCTTACCTTTTGGGCCTTGACCTTTTTTTCGACCAACCCACCCTTTGGTCTCCCATGGGTCATTTTTGGCCCACCACGGTATTTTTGAGAACCCTAATTTTTTGAGAACCCTAATTTTTTGAGAACCCTAATTTTTTGAGAACCCTAATTTTTTGAGAACCCTAATTTTTTTGAGAACCCTAATTTTTTGGCAACCCTAATTTTTTGGCAACCCTAATTTTTTGAGAACCCAAATTTTTTGGCAACCCTAATTTTTTGGCAACCCTAATTTTTGGCAACCCTTCGAAGAAGGGTTGCGCCAAACGGTTGCGTCAGCAACCGTTGTACGTATTACCCCCATTTTACGCCCCCCTATTTTTTCGACCGTGGGCCATTTTTGCCCACGGTAATTTTTGGCTAAACTTTAGGGGCTTAGCCCTTTTTGATGTCGTTACCTTGTTTGACCATGATATTTCGACCAACCCTTTGGTCTTCCATGGGTCATTTTTAGCCCACGGTAATTTTTGGTCTTCCGTGGGTCAATTTTGGCCCACGGTAATTTTTGGCTACCCTTTGGTCTTCCATGGGTCATTTTTGGCCCACGGTAATTTTTGGTCTTCCGTGGGTCATTTTTGCCCACGGTAATTTTTGATCTTCCTTTAGGGGCTTAGCCCTATTTTTGATGTCTTTACCTTGTTTGACCATGATATTTCGGCATTAACCTTGCCGTACACCATGGGTCATTTTTGACCCACGCCAATTTTCTGGCCACTCGTGCCCCACCCGTCACATATTTCGTTCCTAACTTGAACGTATGTATGGAACTATCCTAACTTGAACACCTACACACACACACACACACACACACACACACACACACACACACACACACACACACACACACACACACACACACACACACACACACACACACACACACACACACACACACACACACACACACTTATACACACATTCACTATGACACTTATACACACATTCACTATGACACTTACATTTACCCATATACACTTACATTTACACTTATACACACGTACAAACACACGACCAACCCTTTGGTCTTCCATGGGTCAATTTTGACCCACGGTAATTTTTTGTCCTTCCTTTAGGGACTTAGCCCTTTTTGATGTCTTAACCTTGTTTGACCATGATATTTCAGCCTTGACCCTGCCATATACCATGGGTCAATTTTGACCCACGCTAACTTGATGGCTTTGATGGTTCCCAATCACCGTAAGAAGTATCTAGTGATGTTCTATTAGTGTTCTATGAGTATTAGATGAGTGCCAGGTGAGTGCCAGGTGAGTGCCAAGTGAGTGCCAATGAGTGCCAATGAGTGCCAAGTGAGTGCCAATGAGTGCCAAGTGAGTGCCACATAGTGCCAAGTGAGTGCCACATAGTGCCAACTGAGTGCCACTTTTTTCAAGCCTTTTCTAGCCTCCCCTGAGCCCCGAATAGCCCTAATATGGGTGTCTACCCCTAGGTAATAAGGTATGAGGAACCGAATGGTGTACATTACAATCTGCTAGAATGCTTCCTACTATGAGTTAGTATTTTTATAACACTTATAAGCACTTACACTCTCCATAGACACTTACATTAAACCATATACACTTACACTCACACCCACACGCAGATGCACTTACACTTACACTCACACACTCGATATTTTGATGCCTCAACTTTGATGCCTCAACTTTGATGCCTCAACTTTGATGCCCCAGCATAAATGCCTCAGCATTGATGCCCCAACTTTGATGCTCCATCATAAATGCCTCAGCATTGATGCCTCACCACTGATGCCTCAACTTTGAAGGTTCATCTTTGATGACTCATCTTTGATGACGTCATCTTTGAGACCATCTATATTGATGATTCATCTTTGATGAAATCATCTTTGATGGCTCATCTCTACCCTACATCAAAGAACAGAGTTAATATTAATGTCTAACCTATGTTATAAGCTGATCACCAGGACGCAGCATGATCTCTCCGCGTGAAGTCCCACGAACCCGCACCAGCAGGTGCGACCCGCCGTGTCCCCGCCCGCCGCGTCCCCGCCCGCCGCGTTCCCGCCCGCCGCGTTCCCGCCCGCCGCGTGCGCCCGCAGGCGCAATATTCCCGCGCGAATGAAAAATATATATACTATAAGTCATTCATTTTTATTTCATACTTAAACATTTCAAAGAATTTCTTTTCAAATATACTATGAGTCATTCATTTTTATTTCATACTTAAACATTTTTATTAAAAACATTTTCGCGAACCTAAAACTGTAACTCATTACAGACCTATTATTTAACACATATTTATTAACATTATTTTTTACTTAATACTTTTTACTTAATACTTTTTAATTTATAAATTTTTAAAAATTGTATGTAAGAAGAAAAAAATCAGAGTGTCTGATATATAAACATTTTATTTTACTACAATTGTACGAAATTTTATTAAAAACATATACTTTACATACCTTAAAGCAGTAAAGCAGTAAAACAATAGAGGTGTTATTACCTAACACCTAGGGGATTAGTATGCCTTTGTTTTACTGCTTTACTGCTTTAACTTTCTGCTTTACTGCTTTAACTCATGTTTTACTGCTTTAACTTTCTGCTTTACTGCTTTAACTTTCTGCTTTACTGCTTTAACTTTCTGCTTTACTGCTTTAACTTCTGCTTTACTGCTTTAACTCATGTTTTACTGCTTTAACTCTCTGCTTTACTGTTTGAACTCTCTCTTTACTGTTTTAACTCTCTTCTTTACTGCTTTAACTCATATATTTATTAACATTATGTTTTCTTTTATATTTTTTATTTTGTTTTAATACTTTTTATTTATTATTTCTATTTTTATTTTTGTTTTAATACTTTTTTATTTTTAATTTGTAATGTAAGAATAAAAAAATTCAGAGTGTCTGATATATAAACATTTTATTTTAATAAAATTGTACGAAATTTTATTAAAAACATATACTTTACATACCTTAAAGCAGTAAAGCAGTAAAACAATAGAGGTGTTATTACCTAACACCTAGGGGATTAGTATGCCTTTGTTTTACTGCTTTACTGCTTTAACTTTCTGCTTTACTGCTTTAACTCATGTTTTACTGCTTTAACTTTCTGCTTTACTGCTTTAACTTTCTGCTTTACTGCTTTAACTTTCTGCTTTACTGCTTTAACTTTCTGCTTTACTGTTTTAACTCATATGTTTTACTACTTTAGCTCATATATTTATTAACATTATGTTTTTTATTTTAATACTTTTTATTTATTTTTATTATTATTATTTTTATTTATTTTTATTATTATTTTATTATTTTTATTATCTTATTTTTATTTTTATTTTTATACGTAGTGTAACATTATGTTTTTTATTTTGTTTTAATACTTTTTATTTATTTTATTATTATTTTTATTTATTTTTATTATTATTTTATTATTTTTATTATCTTATTTTTTTTATTTTTATTTTTATACGTAGTGTTATTTACTTCATGCCTATTGTTATTATTTAGAACACACACACACACACACACACACACACACACACACACACACACACACACACACACACATTCACTATGACACTTATACACACATTCACTATGACACTTATATACACACATTCACTATGACACTTATACACACATTCACTATGACACTTATACACACATTCACTATGACACTTACATTTACCCATAGACACTTACATTTACACAGATTTACTTACACAACGCAGATTTACTTACACTACACACGCATTTACACCTCACACACACACACACACAGATTTACTTACACTCACACAGATTTACTTACACTCACACACACACACAGATTTACTTACACTCACACAGATTTACTTACACTCACACACAGATTTACTTACACTCACATAGATTTACTTACACTCACAGATTTACTTACACTCACACAGATTTACTTACACTCACACACAGATTTACTTACACTCACACAGATTTACTTACACTCACACAGATTTACTTACACTCACACACAGATTTACTTACACACACGCACACTCACTTACACATATAACGTATAATTTATTAAAACATTTTATGTTTTAATTAAACACGTACATTTATATTACTCATTCAAATATAACTAAAATTATTTCAAAGTTTCTTAAAACTTCTATAATAAATCAATCATTATCTTTGAACAAAGAATTTATTATTAACTGTTAATACTTTTTGTTTATAAATTTTATAACTATCAAGTTTTAAAATAACTTTTACTAAAATTTTATGAAATTTTATTAAAAACATATATTTTACGTACCTTAAAGCAATAAATCAGTAAATCAGCAAGGTTAGCCCCTAGCACCCCTCTACACCAAGCTATGCCACGTTTTGTTCTATTGACTTACTGCTTTACATCATCTTTACCCATGTAATAAGTATAAAAATAACAAAATAAGTTCTTCTCTGCTAACATATCATGTATTTTATTAAAATCTTTCTAAGTTCTTATTTAAAAATAACAATTATTCACTTACATTTATATTATTCGCTCGATGTTAACTAAAAATATTTCAAAGTTTTTTAAATAATTCGGATTTTCTTTATTATTATTATTATTATCTATGTACATTGACAATCCATCACGAGAAAACACAACAACCCGCAATCCTTACAGATACGAAACTGACCTGACCTCTCTCTGTAAAATGTGTTGAAATAACTACCTTAGGTCTAAATTTAGGATAATCCTTTTTGTACCCCGGGGCGATTTAGGCCTAATTCCCGGTCAAAATATATTTCAAACTGACCTTTTTCTGTAAAAGGTGGTGCAATAACTACGTTAGGCCTAAATTTAGGTATAAATTTAGGATAAACCTTTTTGTATCCCAGGCTGATTTAAGCCTAATACTAGGTCAAAAGGTAATTCCAGTATAGACAAGAATCGAGAATCAATGTTATTATTATTGTTAAAGCAGTAAAGCAGTAAAACAAAAGCATA
>JABUQX010001297.1:47500-57500 GCA_015478945.1 Trachelipus rathkii
ACAATGGGAGTCGAAATGTTCGTTTGTACACACGCAATGTTGTACAGAACATTAAATAAAGAGTATATTAATTCATTATTCACACGCTTGTACACACCATTGTGTATGAAAGAGAGTATGTGTGTGAGTGTCTGAGCGTGTAAGTTCTCCGTTGGATTAAACATGACTCATAAAAGTTGTGATTAGTTCAAATAATAAAAACTGAAAACACTTGTAAAGTGTATTCTACACCTGCTGTGCCACGAATAAGCAGGCCCATTAAGACCATCCTGGCACTCTGCAGTTTGCAATTCTGTTTCTGTTTTGTCGCTTTAAAAAGTGTTTTGCCTATAGAAATAAAAAATATGGTGTTAAAATGACGAAAAGTTAATTATCCTAATATACGATATTTCAATCGTGATACTGGTGTCGCAGTTAATATTTGAAGTGTTGAAAAATGGAGCAGTTTTCAGAGGGTAACTATGGCGATAATAATTGCAATGAAACTAAGAATAATATAAAAGTTGGGAATAATTATTTAAGAGAGGAAAAAGCGTGGAATACGAATAACAGATACTTAAAAAGATTGATGAAGAGTAAGAGCGTTTCTAGTTTGAATTTTAAGGAAATGGAGAAAAGAATGACGTCATCATGTTCCAATTTAAAAACTCTTGAAGATGAACAGGAGATGAACGAACCCAATAGGAGAAAGAAATCCGTAACATTTGATGAACCTCAAATTCAAGGAGTTTTGAACTATCCAGCTGAGCCTAAGAATTTTAGTTTTTTAAAAAAAGGTGATAAAATTAAGACTTTTAATAGAATGTTTCAAAAAACGTTGAACATCGGAAAGATTAAGACATATACTAAGAAAAATCTGCTAAAAAAGAATTCTAACGATAGTGATAAGAGTTATAATAACAACAACATTAATGAAGAGTCTCTGAATAGGAATTCAGGAGGGTTAAAGGATCAACACTTGAAACCTGAAAAATTAAATCGAAATATAAGTTCTAGTATGCCTAATTTAAAAAACGATTTTGTTGTATACCATACACGTAATTATGATATTGATAATGATATGAACTCTGTTAGATCGATATCTTCAACGAGCACCAATAAAACTTCGAAAATTAAAAATATGGCAGTTATGAATGTGAAAAGGATCAAAAACCTATATCCTAAAAATCCTGTTAAAGCTTTGAAGAAAGCCGTTTACAAACCTAAGGATCAACGTTTGAGGAATACATCATACCCTTCTAGGAGCTATGATGACATATTAAGAGAAAATAATTACCCAACTCAGGCGGAATACTTATTTGACACTTCCAGAGATGAACAGTTCGAGTGTGGAAACTTTGATGACGACGAGCAATATTATAATGTTAGAAGAGTATCGGCTTTCAGCTCGGTACCTCCTGATGACAAAAATGATGACCCAAGCCAACAAAAGCGTTGCTCCACAATCGAGGAAGAAATTAATAAAATATTTGAGGATTCGAAGAGAAAAATAAATGAAGAAGAGAATGAAAATCGCCAAATGAGCAACTTTATTCCAAAAATTGAAATCATATCTCCAGAAGCACCAGTTGTCGAAACTGTGTCTGAAGGAAGCAAAGAATCTTGTGGTAAAACAGACACATTAAGTGACAGAAATTATCGTCGGAAGAAAATTAGGCAAAAAGGCACTCAACTTAAAAGAACGACGAATAGTACCAACAGCAGTTGCAGCTCTTTCGAAGAGAGAAAATTTTTTCAATCGCTTCACAAAATTGTGACGCAGACTTCGAGTGCGAGCTCAAGTGAAGGGAAAGCAAATGCAAAGGAGGTAGTGAAGAATCAGAGTGATGATAAGATTTATGTTTCTGGAACCGCACGCGAGAGTGAATTACACCCAATAGGCAGCCCTCAAAGCTACTCTCTAATTAAGAAGGTACAAAAACTACACGCTAGAGTGAATCTATTTCGAAGTGTAAGTGACTTTGGGCCTCTGCCTTCAACGCCTCCTCCTCCAAAACCTCCAAGAAGTTATAAACTAACAGATAAAAAGGATGCCCTGAGTAGGCCAACGGATGTTGATGCAGGATTCAGAAGATATTCTTTGGTTGACACAGACTATGGATATTTATCATCATATTCAACGAAGTCATTGAAGAAGGAGACATCTTACTCTTTTACTAGTCGACCCATCTACGAGACACAATCCAGCGACGAAAACTCCTGCACCTATAAACGATTTTCTTGGAATTCTTCAAGTGATGATAGTTCCCATTATGATTTTATACCCAGGACACCACCTTGTGGTGTTGATAATTCTCCAGATGTCACTAAAAAATCTACTTTTCCTTTACAAACAAAGCATTATCTAGATAACTCTGAAGAAGAATGGGGGCACTGCACAACTTCAAATACCTCTTCTACACAATATATAGATGCACAATACTTAACTCCTCCTAGTTCACCATACACCCCTAAGAAAACTCGGATAAAGGCTCTTCAAAGATCTCAGAACTTTAGTTCATTAAATACGCTAAATATATCTGATAGCCCAAAAGATATCGTGCTTCTGAAGCGATCAATTAGTGACGTAACAGTCCAGAATAATTCCAAAAATGAAGAAGAAACTCAGAACAATACCGAAAAGAATGAAACGCTCGAATTGAATGAACAGAAAGAGATTGACCCTCTTACTAAAAAGGATAAAGTGGTACTAGGTATATTCTTTCAGAAATTAATCGAGAAAGAGGAGGAACTGAAATCGAGTCTTTCAAGCGTTATTGCGGAAAGAGGAAGTGTAGTTAGTAATAACGATAATGTTAATGGTAAGGACTGCTATTATTGAAAAGCGTCTGCAAAATTATAATGATAAATTTGAAATGTGAGACTCCGTTTGGATAGTGCGGTAAAATCCAGTTTTGAAAATGAGGATAATCTTGTAGACAAAAGTTTTGAAAATGAGGATAACCTTTTAGACAAAAGTTTTGAAACATGCACTAGTGAACCATTATACGGAGTTGTAAGGAGCAATGAATTAGGATTGGAATTATTTTGGCCCATCAAAGGAAGGATCAAAAAGAAGAGCGGGTGGGATTCTGAACCGGAGATGGGTTCGTCTCCGAAAAATTTCAGATCAAACAAAAGATTCTCTGCTTCAGTAGAATTTATTTCGACAGAAAATGACTCAATGATGGTGAGATTTTAGTGTCTCCGTTATTAATCTTTTATTATTGTTTAATTAGAGGATCGTAGGATAATTAAATTATAGTGATTGTGTTTTCATTGTGGTTCATTAAGTTACTATTATGGTTATTAAGTACTATTGTGGTTATTATAATTTATATTTAAATGTAATAAGCCTAAGTGCATCTTCTAAACTAGTTCAATATATCTATAGTATTTGCAAAGTGATTTTAAAATTGCAATTCACAAAAAAAAGAAAAAAAAATCGGTTTCATATTATTCTGTGGCAGATTATTGAAAATTAATATCATTTATTAATGCTTTCTATTAATATTTTGCTTTGCCATAGCAGTTGCATACAATTATTATTTCACAGCTTGGTGTTTTACAGTTTTTATTTTATATTGCTAAATTAAATATAATATAATATTATATATATATAATCATATATATATATTATAATCCTATATATATATATAGGATCACTCAATTGCAGCTATTATAGATTATTCATATTTTAGATATTATCTGTAAATTTATTATCACAATATATAATAAATTTTATTTTTACTATTATTTTCTACAAGTACTATACTATTTAACCTCACATTAATAAGTATAGATACTAAGATAGTAGTACATATATATTAATCTATATATATGTATATTCTATTATACATACTTTATATCCACTCTTTCCTATTCTATTATGTATCATATCAGTTTATATATTTAAATTACTATATAAATACCAATAATACACATATCAGTATCAATTTAGTGTTATATTTTCTATATAACTCAATATATATTATCTACAATAGTATATATATAATATATAGTTATGTTCCTATATATAAATAATAAGCTTACATGCATATATATTTATCTTTATATATTCACGAACATAAAAACTATATAGGCTATATATAATATATAATCCTCTACTATGACCTATCATCATACCTACTCAATAATATTTAATTGTTATACTCTATATGATATCATATATTTATTATTTTATATATATATATACTATATATGACTATATATATAGTAGGTCTCAATACGTACATCGTAATCTAATATATACCTAAATACTCGTATAATATATAATTAATAATAAATATAATGTATTAATAATATAATTTAGTTTATTTTTTTTCTTTTATCACGACACTTTATTCTTAATATAAAAAATAATAAAAAATAACTCTTTTAATTGTTAAGCTCTATCACAATAATATAGTACTTACCTATAGATATTAAAATGAGTAGGGTTTTTTACTTATAATATATTCTATCGTATACAATTTATTTATATATATTTCACTTTTGTCTATAACTTGTATAGTATATATACATTATTAGCTAAATGAAATATCACTACTATTCATAATCACTTCTAGTTCTCACTCAAACATCTGAGTCTAGCTCTATATATCTCACACATCTCTCACTTATCCACACTCAACTCTCAACCTTTTATATTTTCTTCATTACTATTGATCTTGCTCTCTTTTATATTACTCACCTACTATATTATACATATTATATATATATTAATTATATTATATATAATCATATATTATATATATATATATATATCATATATATATATATGTATATAATAATATATATATATATATATATATTATAATATATATATATGTATATATATATATAGTATATAATATATATATATAATATATTAATATATATATAATATTAATATATATATAATATATATATACTAATATTAATATATTATACTTATATATTAATATAATATGTATATAAATTTAATATAATACTTATATTTAATATATATCATATTATATATATATATATATATATATATATATATATATATATATATTAATATATACTATATTTCTATAGAATTATATATATATAAAAATATATATATATAATATAATATATATTATATATATATATTAAATTGGCTTATATATAATATATATCCTTAAATAAGGATAAGTTTATATACAAAACAGAAATTAGAAACGGCGCAGAATAAACATAGTATGCTAAATAAATTTTTTGTACTATCTCTTCTTATCAGTCGATTAGATCCAAGCCTTGCAGTGAATCAATATATATTTATATAAGTGTATAATATTATATATATTATATATATATATGTATTATATACTAGTGTTTGATTATGACTAATATAAACTACCTATATATATAAATATAAGTAATAATAATATGCATTTGTGAGTGTGTATGTGTCTATAATACAAGTATACCTTGCTTTTATTATATTATATATATTTATTATAAAGCAATATTATACTTTATATATACACATTTTATAATTATATTATACTTATATAATATATATTAGTTATATTAATTTTATAATATTAAATATATTAATGTTATTAATTTTTGTATATAATAATAATTTTATATTATATCTTCATTTATTCTATTTTTAAGGTGAGTGATTTGCACATACGGTATAATATAATATATATATAAGTAGTATATAAATTCACTCATATTATATTAATATATATACTTTATAATATACTATTTATACTATATTATATTATATATATAATATTAATAATATTAGATATATATGTAGGTATAATTAATAGTATATTATATAATGTGAGACTCGATATATATAGTCCACCCCCTACCCTCTCACAACCGGTTTGATCCAACAATACTATTTAATTTCATATATATGTATTTACTATGGATCCTTATACTATATATTATCTATCCTATTATATATATGTAATAATATACCTGAGCATATACTTATTATAATATATATATATATATATAATTTGCCGGACTTTATTAATCTCAGCGATCACGCCGATTTTTACAAACTTCTCGTCAAAATGCGACTAATTATTTTTTGCCTGAATATTTTTAATCATTAGATAATAAAGGAATTTAATAAAGTAATATAATAGATTAAAATAAAATTTAAATAGTACCCCGAATGTCACATGGCACACGTAACCGTCAGTACTGAGTTGGTTATAACAAGATCTGCCTTTGGCTTCAACCAGAAATACATAAGAAAATTAAATAAAAAGTTTTAAATAAGAAGCATGTGACATTAAATATTTACATGTTGTATAATATGATCAAGTAATTTTGAAGATTCATCAACTCTTTTTTTCACGGTTCATTTCCTCGAGTTTTTTTATATTAAACGTTTATTGCGCTGTGTCACACTTCAGTTCATTTTTAATGCAACTTTTTATGTATCAGTATTCTCTGATAAAATTCTGAAAAATAAATTTTCGTTATGTAAAATCGGCTTACCTATGAGACGTGGGGATGATATTTATCTTTTTAAAAAAACTGCTTGAAATTGTAATGCATGTAAAAACTATAGATATATAACTGTATAATATATATATTAAATATATTATATATTATATATAAATTATTATATATAATATTTATTTAATTAATATATATATTATTAATATATAATATAATAATATAATCTATAATTATAATATTAATTTTATAATTAATAATATATATATAAATATTATATATTATATAATATAAATATATATTATATAATATATATATAAATATTATATTATATATTATAATATATATATAATATAAATATTAATTATTTATAACTATATATATATATATTATTATTTTATAATAATAAATTAATAGTAAATTATTAATTATAGTATATTATTATATATAATTATATTCTACTCCATCATATACTGGCTACTATACCTCATATAGCTATGTAAATCTCTAATCATTGGTATATGATGATTATATATTTTAATAGTATTTACTCGCTATACCGCAGATAGTATAAAGATATATCATATAATCAAAATATTTATCATAATATAATAGTTATATAAATTAATAGTTATATAAATTACTATATATTACTATATATATTATATATATATATACATATATATATATTATATTAATCCTCCTATATACGTATATATATATAAATATATTAATTGATAATATAAATATATATATAATATATGTCTATATATATATAATATATATATATATATACTTATATATATATATATATATACCGTATTTGAGTATATATATATATATATATAATATATATATATAATATATATAAATATAATATATATAATATATATATTTATATTATATATATATATATAATATATAAAATATATATTATATATATAGTATATATTATAATTCTAACCGTGCAGTGTTTGCACATAATTTTTTTTTTTCATATTACTATGAATGACTTGCCGAACATAAAATTTTCAGTGTTGGATAATTGAGTATTAAAAAATTTAGTTTAAGAATACTAAGAAACATGTAATATATTTAATAAAATCGTACTTTTTTTTTAAACATCGCACGTTTTGAAACAACGCCCGAGACAAACTCAGCGACGTCGTTGGTGATATTTTCTTAGTGCTCGAAAAAATCTTACCCGAAAAAAGAGAAAATTATTGTTTGCAAGTAGATCCTTATATAGGATAGGTAGAAATATACTGCTCGTTCGATCCATAGATATTTAGGTTATCTTTATCTGCTATCGTCGATCCCATATAGGTTTAGTTTTGAGGTGAATGCTCTCTCTAAAGTTCAGGTAATATGTCTTTGAGATGTATTAAAAAAAAAAAAAAAAAAAAAAAAAAAAAAAAAAAAAAAAATCAGCAAGGTGCGAATTTTCCCCCAAAACCATGTATTTTTACACCTATCTTAAATTTCTTTGAAGATTTTATTTAACTATATGCTATTTCTTTTACTTCAAAAATAAACTTTTTCCTTAAATAAGTTAATTAATTTTTAATATTTCGATATATTCGCATCTTATCGTCGTTCACATATTAAATAATTGCTAGTATCATATATTACTAATTAATTTATGAAAAAGAAATAACAATTTAACCCTCCACCATGAAGACTTATAAGGTCATAATACTAGTCTATATTCTATTATTAATTTGATACAATATTATTATTATATATAAGTAATATTATTATATATTGTATATATATATACTATATTTATATATTATATATATAATTTATTAATAATTTTTATAATATATATAACTATATATATATATATATTATTTATACTATATATAATATATTTATGTTTTTTTTAAATCAATTTATATAGGTATATATATATATATTGACGAAAGTCTTAAGAAAGTAATAAAGAAAAATGTTATTTTTTTATTTTATTTGATTTGATGGATTTTTTACGAATTTTCTCAAATTTCCCATTAAATTAAAAAGAGTTGCTAATTTTTATGTTGCGCTCGCAAGAAACTTTAGGAAGTCTATTAGAATAATTTATATAATAATATTTTATTATATTTTTATTATAAAATGATGTTAAAAATATTTATTAGTGATATATATATATATTTATATATATTATATATTATATATTTTAACTATATATATATATATTTGAATATATATATATATACTCTATATATATATTATATATATATATATATAAGTGACTATATTCATATAATACTATACGTATATATATATAATTATATATAATATATAAATATATATAATAATAATAATATAATATTAATATATATATATAATATATCATATAGCTTACTCGCTCCGCCGAGCAGCTGCGCATTTGGAGCGGTGGTACTGCCATGATGTACGCCCAAATCCTCTGTGCCTATGTACCCTATGGTATTGTTTAGGAGTGATTGGTTTTAACTTAATAATACCTATTAATTCGAAAATTATTTCAGATCAATGAATTAAAAAAAAAAAATCTCAAAAGATTCAGATTAAAAGTACAGAAATCGAATTTATGAAACTTCACAAATTTAGTTTAAAAAATAAATTAATTAAATTTATTTTATCTGATTTTTTCCTCGGTGTACATTAAAATTGCATTTCTTATTTTAACGATTTACAAACATTTTGCCAATTATGTATATACAATAAGTATAACAAAGTTTGGTATAAAGTATATATATATATATATATATATATATATATATATAAAATTTAATTTATATATATTATATATATTTCATAATTATAAAAAAAATATATTTTTACTAATGATAATAATAATAATAATAATATTATTAATAAAAAAAGTCAACTATATAGAAAACAAAAAAGATTATGTGAACTACAAAATGAGTATTAGATATATTAGTTTTATAAATATAAGTAAATATATTTATATTATATATATATAGTATATTATTATTATATATATATACTTATATATGTATATATATGGCAAGTATACTTTATATATATTATATATATATAATTATATATATATATAATTATTATATTATATATATACTATTTATATAATATATATATTATATATAATTATATATAATTATATATATATTATATAAAATATATATTTTATATATATATTATATATATTTAGTGACTATATATATATATATACTATATATATATATATCTATTATAACCACTATATATATATATACTATATATACTATATTTATTATAGCTACTACTACCTATATATATATATATATATACTCACCATATATATATAATATATATATATATTATATAATATATTATATATATATAATATATATATATTATTAATACAGTTAATTAATATATATAAAATAATATATATATATATTAATATAGATACTCCCTCTACTATTTATATATATCCCAGTGATATATATAATATATAATAGAGTATATCAATATAATAATATAGTTTTTCTAAATAGAATAAAAAACGTAGGAATTCATTTTATGGATTAAGACGCGAAAAATC
>JABUQX010001297.1:62500-65000 GCA_015478945.1 Trachelipus rathkii
TTTTCCTACCTCTCACTATTTTCTTTTCCTCACTACTTGCTATTATCATTATATTTCTAGATTCCTCGCTATACTTCCCTTCATATTTATTATGTTTCTTCCTCTTTCACTTTTCTCATATCTTATATATATCTTACACTAATAGTACTAATAATCTGTTATCTCTTCTCCGCTTATATATATGAGATATTATTATATATATATATATATATATATATATTCTCTTTATTTAGTTATCTTTCTTTTCCTCCACAAAAAATGTACTCTACCTATATTATATATATATTATATATATATATATATTATATATTATATTTTGAAAATCATTTAATATGTTCAAATATTTAAATTTCATAGGTCAATATCTAATATATGATAAAAGTGCTCGTACATCTTTAGCCAAGAATATCATGTGGGAATGTATTATAATGATAAGGTCCTATCAATCCTCCTCATTACTCCTCCTCTGGCAATATTTATGATCCTTTATCGATTCATTTCCTATTCACACTTTCTCTTATTTTTTTTTTATCACATTGCACGAAAAAAAATTGTTATCGTGAAATTTCTCAATATAATTTATGTCTATATCCTCTCAATCCTCCTCTTCTATCCTCACCTATTTAGTACTTTAATTTATTCCTTCTTTCTCTCGCTACTATCCTCAATTTTGGTTCTTCTACATCCTCTCATTATTCCCTTGGTGATGAGCTTTAGTCTTCTTCTCACTCGGTTCTCTATCTAATATCATATTTTTGTTCTTTTCTCATTCTCCTCTATCATTTCCCTTTATGTGTGACTATATCTTATGTACTTATATATTTATTCGTCCCTTTCACATCGATAATCATTTATTATTTTGCTCTTCTCACTCATCCTTTTACTCTCTCTCACTCCTCATCTTCTATCCTTGTGCATTACTTTAGCTTCTTTTTCACTCATCACCTTCTTATCATATTATTTTAGTTTATTCACTTTATCTAGTCATTTTACTTATCTCATATCTATTATGCCTATGTACCATCTTTAGTGATCTTATCTTTACTCGTACCTCTTTACGATTCTCATTTTTGTGATTCTATTCCTACTTAATTACTTAATATATCCTTTTCTCATTTTTCCTTATGCTATTTCTATGTCTTTTTCCTCTACCCTATCTCTACTCATTTTGGTTATATTCACCCTATATACTATATTATCTCCTCTCTTACTATTTCTACTTGTATCTTGTCTTTTTTTTCTTACCTTGATATCATTCACTTCTTATTTTTGTTACTTATAATATCGAATTACATCTATCCTTTATTTATTGCCAATTTCATCTCTTTAATTATCTTTTCTCCATGTGTTAGTTGGTTGAATACAGAAGACGTGCAACTTCTTTATTAATCTCATTTTGTGTCTATTCAATCTTCCTTCACATATATTATTCCTCTCTAATCTTGTTTCCCTTATACTTAAAAAACAGTAGTATAAACATATTCTATTATGTTGCGCTCGTCCTCTCGCATTTCCTATACGCCTTATCCTTACATTTTATGTTCTCTCTCTCTTCTATAATATATCATATATCCTCTTTCTTTACCTATTTGTACATATTTATGTATATCATTACTTCTCCTCTAGCCTTCCTTTATTATTTATGTTCTTCCACATCAATATATCCACCTTACCTTTACTTATCCCTTATATGCTTCAGTATGTATCTTATTATGTCTTGTAAGTCTTGTCACCTCTATTATTTATCCTTTCTTATTACATTCTCATTATATTCTTTGTCATTTTTTTTATATTTTGCTTAATATTTCTTTTTACTCATAAAGAGTTTATCTATATATATTTATATCTACCTGAACTTGTCGGTCTCAATACAAAAATCATTATAATATCGCAGATCTGTTCTGAAAATTAAATTTATGATTTAAATTAAGTTTTATTTTACCTCAGGCTCTTTCATTTTTTTTATATACATATATTCTTTGTAACACTTTTTATTCTATACTTTCTTTACTCACTATTACTTCTTTCTAGTAACTCATTCAATGATTGGCATGGCTTCACCTCCTCTTTTTTTCTTCATTATCTTGTTTCACTCCTTATAAAATTATTGAATATATTGCAATATATACATTAATCATTCACACTTTCATTTTCAGTTCCTCTCTTACCCTATTTCTTCCCACCACCCAAGTTTCATCTTTCCTTATCCCTTTCCTCTAACCACCTTTATATATTTATATACTATTATTTTCCTCTCTTCTTTTCTTTACTTTAATCATTTTCCTCTTCCCTTTATATATATACTCCACGGTACTCCAATCCATCCCGTCCTCCTTATTATATATATATATATACCTTACTATACCTTACTATCATACTATAAAACCTCCTTATATATAGATATATACATCCAATTTATCCTGATAAACTATAACCATAATTTTTTATCTCTACTCTACTGATCATCATATATATATATATGTATATATATGTGAAAGTG
>JABUQX010001297.1:70000-71573 GCA_015478945.1 Trachelipus rathkii
ATTATATTATATATATATATATATATATTTATATATACTATTATAATGATAAGCGTAATGCTTATAGTAACATTTATGCGGCTAATATTATATATATATTATTATATATATATATATTATATATATATATATATGATATATATATATAATATATATATATATATAGTTATTATATATATGATATATATATATATATATATAAATATAATATTATAATATATATATATTATATATATATTTAATTTATATCTATTATATATATATATTAATATATATATATATAAATATATATATTATAATATATATATTATACATATATATATATTTTTATTTATTTTATTTAATTTATTTATTATGCTTTCGCACTAATCTTCTCTCCGCTTGAGGCGGGGTAGTGGTCCGCTACAAGCCTTCGGCGTCGGGAGCGGACCAGGGTGACGGCCGCGCTCACCCCACGCCTCCCTCCACCCCAACTCTATCCCTCGCCAAAACACCTACCTCTCACTCCTCATTCCTTCCCCCTCTCAGCATCTCTCCCTTTATTTCCATCCTCACTCCGGTTCTGGTCTCCCCCTTCGCTCTCCTTCTATCTCGCGCGTCCAGAACCTCTCTCTAACTCTTCTGTTCTCCATTCTCACCAAATGCCCTATAACCATTAAATTCTTTCTCCCTGCTCATCCACCAAAACCATCTCCAATCAACATATCTCTTCCCTTCCACACTAGAGTTCCTAATTCCTCTCCCTTGCTACTAATCCACATCACCCGGCTCTCGAACCCCTTCATGCTCAAATCTTTTCCAACTTCTTCCTGGACCTTGGCAGTATCAGACGCCCCGCACGTTTTACACCAACCGCCATAACAAACAACCGGCTGGTACAGAATACAATTTTCAAAACATACTTATCGTACTTTTTCTGTGATTAATTCCCCCCCCTTGTGCCATAGTTCCTTCAGCACTGCACTCAAAAGCTCTCAGTTCCCTTCTCCTATCTTATGTTATGGTTCTAGATCTTCTCTCTCCTTCATACCTCCCTTACTCTCCAAACAATCCCAATATCTAAAACATCGTTTCTTCACTTCTTCCAAAATCACAACCCCCCTCGGGGACACTCTAACCCTTCCCCTCCCTCCATCTTTTCCTCTCCCTCAAACACTAACACTTTGAAAAACCCCTCCTTAAACCAGGATTTTTTTAAAGCCCGCCCTTTTGTCGCTACACTCCTCTCCAAATTCCCTCGACACAAAAATTACCCTCTCGAATGTCTTCCGAACCGCGTCTTCCGCCCTAGGGCAGTAATCAAAAACCGCAAAGACCAGTATGCCATGTTCACATTCCCTTCTGTCATGTTCCGCATTTTGGTCAATCTAAAACCCGCCCCCTCCCCTCCCTCACATTCCTCTACAAAAACACTCTCCATAAACAATTTGGGATAGCCACGGCGACATTACAAGCACAACACCTGCCTTCAGTCTCCACCACCCAAACCTCCTGCTCCCCTCCTGAACACTCTCTCACATTCTAAGCTATTCCTGATAAAGGCCCTAATACCTTTACATAATTTACCCCCCAC
>JABUQX010001298.1:0-50824 GCA_015478945.1 Trachelipus rathkii
TACTAATAATATATATAATTATATATATATTATATATATATATATATATATATATATATATATATATATATATATATATATATATATATATATAATATATATATATATATATATTATTAATATATATAATATATATATATATATATATATATATCATATATATATATATTAATATATATATATATATTATATAATATATATATATATATAATATATATATATTATATATATACTTATATATATATTGCTCTTGTACTCTTCTGGAAGGTTGTCACAGGTATCCTGAACCCTTGGGCCCTCTTTAGAATGGTCACCACATGACATTTTATACTACTACTTAGCCATTGTATATGCAGAGACGTTTGCGCATACATGTATATTCATCATGCGCAGCATAACATCTTTCATCTTCTGATGCGAATCATTCCACCCACAAGTGTTAAACATAAATTGTTGGGAATTTAAAAAAAGTGACTCTCCATGTCACTCACTAACCGAACTGAAACTCGACCCGTAGCCTCTTAAGGAATTGTATAGGACTTAACTAATTGGCCTCCGTCTGAATCTACTTGAAGGTATAGAACAATTATTATATATAAAATCATTTTTAAGCATACAAAAATTTTGAAATAGCTATTTCCATTACTTTTACAAATTAAATCTGGAAATTTATATCAATTTGATGATAATAGATATGGCAATCTTATATATTTATAACTAATAATATATATATATTATATATATATATATATATTATATATATATATATATATATATATATATATAATATATAAATAATATTATTTATATATATATATATATATATTTATATATATATATATATATATATATATATTAATATATATAATATATATATACAACGAGAGAGAGAGAGAGATTAAAAATCTCATCATCCATACACACACACATACTATAAACATACTTACACACTCACACATACACACACCACACCGTTACGCTACTTATACACACACACACACACACACCGCTAGTGGATATATACACCACACACATACAACCCACCCAGACCACTACACTCACATCTGCACCTACACAAACATGCCTAGACACATACACCCACCCTATATTTACACACACCCACCCTTACCGACCCTTGCCATGGATACATACACCAACCCTGGCTCACACCTACTCCCACGTCTACACACAAGACACTATGACACTTATGCACACACGCCAGGCTATTTATACACACACACAAATACGCTAGGCTTTTTATTCTCACATACACCTTACACATAGGCAAACTTACCGCTCACACCTATACCTACACACACAACACACATACCTACACACCATACAACCACCCTTGATACATATACCAGCGGTACTTCACACCTACACCTACACACACACAATTATATATAAATATATATATATATATATAGATATATATTATATATATATAATATATATATAAGTTATTATATATTATATATATCACCTTTTACTTAAAATAAAAAATGAGTCATGTATCAGGAACGGTATCCAGAGGAGCGTTTGGGTAAAAGCTCCATCAGCGACTAATTCACCAATTGATGAGTCGATACTGGGCCATGTATTACAACTCTAAACCAGGAAGCTGCCTAACTGATTTAAAAATAGAAATCTATTAGAAGTATTGCCAATATAAATAATTGAAAAAGAATGAGGAATGAGAAAGGAAGAAAAAAAAATCCAGAGTGTCTGATATATAATCATTTATTTTACTACAACTGTACGAAATTTTATTAAAAACATTAACATTACTACTTAAAGCAGTAATTCAGTAAACACTAGGAGGTGTTACCTAAACACCAAAGGGGATATTGGCTTTTGTTTTATTGCCTTTTACTGCTTTAACTCATGTTTTACTGCTTTAACTCTGGTTTACTGTTTTAACTTATATGTTGTTACTTGCTTTAACGTAATATTTATTAACATACATACCTTAAGGCATTAAATCAGTAAATCAATAGAGTGTTACCTAACACCTAGGGTTGATTAGTTTGTTTTACTGCTTTCTGCTTTAACTCATGTTTTTAGTAAACTTTAACTCATGTTTACTGCTTTAACTCATATGTTTTACTGCTTTAACTCACATATTCATTAACATTACATACCTTAAAGCAGTAAATCAGTAAATCAATAGAGGTGTTACCTAACACCAAGGGGGGATTAGTATGCTTTTGTTTTACTGCTTTACTGCTTTAACTCATGTTTACTGCTTTAACTCATGTTTTACTGCTTTAACTTTCTTTTTTACTGCTTTCTCTTTCTGCTTTACTGTTTTACTTTTCTTGCTTTACTGCTTTAACTCAATATTATTAACATTATGTTTATATAATTTCTCTCTCTCATTACTTTTTATTTATTTTTATTATCATTTGATTATTTTTATTATTATTTTTTATTATTTCTTTATCTTTTATTATATTTTATTTTATTATTTATTATTTTACTTAGTTATGATTAACTTCATGCCTATTGTTATTATTATTTGAACAACCTACACACGCCAGAGCGCACTACACACACACACACACCACATTCACACCACACACACACACACACACAGACACACACACAACATTAATTTCATACACCTATTCACTATGACACTTATACCACATTCACTTGACATTAACATTTACCCATAGACACTTACATTTACCACACACACACACATACGTCACACACACACACACTGTCACTTATACACACATTCACTATGATCTTTATACACACATTCACTATACACTTACAGTTATCCAAACCCACGGACAGGGACACGTACAGCACACAACAGATTGACGGACAACGCACACAGAGGGACGACACGCACACACAGAAGGGACGTACACACCAAGAGGTACGTACACGCAGACACAGAGGGACTGACACACACAGAGGGTGAAAAAACGGACATGCCACACACATACACAACAAACACACACACACACACACACACACACACACACACACCACACACACACAACACACACCCACGCCACACTCACACAAGAACGCAGAGGAGAAACAGGGAGGGGAAGGAAACACGGACAGGTAGAGACGCATTCAAATAGAACGTAAAGGGAGGGGCAAAGGGGCGGAAACGTCGAGAATAAATCCAAGTCATGATCGTGGAACAAAGTTTTTTTGTGTGGTGTTTTTTTTTTTGTTTTTTTTTTGGGGTGGTTTTTTTTGTTTGGTTTTGTTTTTTTGTGTGTTTTCTTATTTGTGTTTTTTTTTGTTATGCTTTTTATATTTTTTTTTTAATTTGTTTTGATTTATGATTTCGATTGAGAGAGAAGAATAGGATTGAGAGAGGAGTATTATAACTGTGAAGTAACTTTATAGGATGATAATTGTTAGTAACACAAGGTGAAAGCCAATAACTTAATTTACTAACATGAGTATTTATATGAAATTTTTCTATTAAAGACCATACTTATGTTTTATCAAGTAGCCAGTTATAAAAGCCAATAAAATCAGTGAAATGACAAATACAGAGATGCTATTAGTAGAAATAAGAGGCACTCCCACAATGCTTCTCCCCTTTAGGCACCTCTTGCTATCATTATCTCCGCTTATTTATTTTTGCTACGTTGTTTTACTAATTTAAGATCATTAAATACTTTACTGGCTCCTTCATATCTTTATAGCCATTCGCCTAAATAAAGGCATCATAATTTATATATCAACGAAAAAATAAGTTCCTTTTTCAATTTAGTACCTGAAAAACATTTAAACATTAGATAAATATCCTATAATATTAAATGTTGAATTACTCATTCCCTCATTGTTTCGCATATTTTTTACATTTTATCATAAAAGTAAAATAAAAAATACATTCCCGTGATTCACTTACATTATAGTTATTCACTCTGTGATAAATTGAACCTCGTAGTAGGTAAAGCTTTTGACTTGCTTATTTACCTATTTATGAGCTTCTACACAACAGTTTTTTATATATTAGTATAATAAGATATATTATAATTCTAGGTTAGTTTTATCTATTTTAATATTATATTATATATTTATAATATATATATATTATTCTTATATATTGAACATATTTAGGATACTATAAATTCCATCATCGGATTGAATAAACATAACATAACTAACGCTACTACTAACTCTACTTACTATAATTGAATTTATCGTATTATAAATATAACTATGAACCTATAACTATATAAAATATGTGTTTATAGATATAATTAAATATTATATCATTTATGTTATCTTAAATTGATAATAATTTATGTGATATATATACCTAATTTGATTAATCCCGGGGCGATAATTAAGTATACCTTAATATAATTTCCTAGGTGATCAAAATATATAATTGTATTTCAATATAAATGATCATACTTTTCTGTTAAAATATTATGTTGGTTATAGGCTGTACTAAATGAAATAACTATACGTTTTAAGAGCCTATTAATATTATTATAGGCCTATATTTATTTATAGTGATAGATTAATAGTACCTTATTTTGATTTAAGACGGTATACTTTAATATATTAGTATATTTAAACCAAATACTCTCATAGTGATATCAATAAGGTATATTATAATGCTCTCCGAATCTCTCGTTTCCACTTAGGGCTAACACAAAGACCCGACACAACCTGATTACCATTTATTTAATGATTATTATATTTATTTAATATAATATATTAATTATATTATCCTATAACTTAAAAATACGTTTTTTGTTTCAGAAAAGTTCTCATTATATATAAGCAGTAGTTAATAAAATATAGGAATTTAGTTTTATCCTTATCTTGTGATTATTATAGGTGATCGTAGTGATAATCCTTTAATCATCTATATATTATAATGACCTCGTGATATGTGTATATATATTAAAGTGTTCGTGAGTGTATTATAACTTTACCATTCTCAAGGTCTTCTCTATACATTATAGAAAATAAAAATTTGTCTATTAGGATCATATAAACTTTGGTGGTTGTGCGGCCTCTATACAAATAAGTGTTGGGATGGAATATGCTGCTTGATGATATGTCTCATTCTCTCAGTCAGTTATGTGTGTCGCCATGCCGATTTTACTTTCTCTTGACCAAATCTAGGATTTCTTTCTTTTCTATTTACGTGTACGCACGACCTACGACGATCATATCTTTCAATTTCTTACTCTGTCATATCGTCTTCTCCATTTAGAACCAAATCACGGTAGCAGTGCAAGTTTCCAAAATTTCTTAAGTCAAAGGACAATAGGTTTATGATATAACCAAGGCGATCGTTCACAGATAGTATAGTTATATAATTAATATGATAATAAATGATGTATATTTATTATTTTATAAAAGTGTATATTAATTATTAATTATACTAATATATTTTATAAAATAAATATACATACATGTAAGTGATAATATATATATAATATGAATTATATATATATATACTTAGTAATATAGATAATATAATTATATATAATTATATAATTACGATCATAGTGATTAATAAGTCTAATACTCTACTAATACTAAACTATATTGCCGTGCTTGAACCTGCTTTCTCATTGAGGATGGTTTGAGGCTGCGCGCGATATGTTGTGTTCTTTCGCTTGAGTTCGATAAAATTTGGAATGTCTCTAAGTGCACAGAATTTCGGCGATGAGTTATCAATTCACTCTCTCTACAAGAAAAAACTTAAATCGACTACGCGTCGTAACTTAAGTAGTGCATGTTCTTACACCGCCCCGTGTTTCTTCCATACACCGCCCTGGTTCCCGTACGCGACAATCGGAGGCGCATAACTCGCGTACAGGGACGCTAGGGTCAAAACTTTGCGTTCGCGCGTTTGGTCTCGGTGGGTCTCGCGCGCGCGGATTTCTCAGGCCCGGCAAAGGGCCGACCATATTCTGATCACTCCCGCGCGAAAATAGCCTTGATAACACGGTTCGGGAGTAGTCTTCGTATCCTAACGGGTATCACCTCCTTAACTATTTCCACCTTCATATAATAGTTACAAGTAGTTCTCTCAGGCAAAAGTTCGATGCTATCTAGAATTAAACATTTTAAAAGTATAGGTTTTATAAATAAATTTAATTTTATTTAAAACTCCAACAAATATATTACCGACTGAAATTTATATTTAAACATCTTAATTTTAAGGTCCCGTTCGTAT
The DNA here is from genome assembly GCA_015478945.1 of Trachelipus rathkii. Lineage (NCBI taxonomy): Eukaryota > Metazoa > Arthropoda > Malacostraca > Isopoda > Trachelipodidae > Trachelipus > Trachelipus rathkii. Next base: position 6,191 of record JABUQX010001298.1, read on the forward strand.
GAGGAAAGGGTTTGATTGATTTGCTTCTCTATTTAAATTAATTAGTTATGAAGTATTTTAATTCATGGCGTAATAATAAATTTGAATAGTTAAATGTAAAAATGTATTATAAAATACTTAAAATTATATGAAAATCCTTATAAATATTTATTTCCAAAATTTACATGGTTCCTTTTGATGTATTGGAAACTATGATACTTCAAGGACAAGTGGAAGTTAGTCTGGAGACCCGCTTAGAGTGAATTATATAATGCAAACTGTCAGAACATTAGTTGGTTCTATTAATATAGGAGGCATAAACGATTGGATTGTAAGTGTTTTCAAAAGACTCAGAGCTATCATATCACTCCCAACTAAAGTATTGCTGGGTGCACGGAAATTCCATTTTCTCGGTGGAAGGTCGTGTAGTATATAGAATTGTTTGAACTTTATTATCTAATTCGACGGCTATATATGTTTAATTCATATTTTTAAAATTTTTTTGATAGCTAATGATCTAACATTTTAAATCTTATGATTATCAATCATTTATTAGTTAACAAATCGTCATGTGTTAGCGAATATGGTGTTATTTGATATATTAAAGATGATAAGTGATTATATTGTGTTATTTATATATGATATAGTAGTATAATGGTTATGTAATAAGTATGTCTTAATGGTATAATATCAGTATTAGTATAAACTATTAGCTTATATTATAAGCGTGTAATAATATCATTTTCTAAATTATAATATAGTATAGTGGTGTTTCAAAAATAAGATTAGTAATATATATCGTACTATATCCTATAATACAATATTAATAGTAATATAGTTAATAGTTATATATTCTATATATTATAATAATTAGTTACTAAAGATGATTAATAATTTATATATAATCTATATATAATATTGTTTGTGATATAGAGGTGAGCAAGAACCTAGGCATTTGTGTGTGTGGTGTGTGTGTGTGTGTGTGTGTGTGCTGTGTGTGTGTTGGTTGGTTGTTGTATTTGAGCAGATGCATGTCGATAGAAAAAATACACGTCCCAGGTAAGTTTCACGAGAAAAGTAAAAAGTACATTTATAAAAAATGTATACTACTTTTAAAGAAAAGGAGAATTATTGTTAATTAATAGAGGTATCGTATTAAAATAATAATTAGATAATAATGAATTATAAATAATAATAATTGATAAATATAGATAATAATAATATAATAATAGAGTTCAATAATAATATATTATCATAAATAAAATATAATAATAATAATAATAAATAAGTAATCAATAATAATAATTAGATTAATCATAATAATATATAATAATGGATAATTGCAATAATAATATTAATAATAAAAAATCAATAAATAATAATAAATAATAATAATATAATGACTATAATAATAATTTAGGCAGAAAAAACGGTGTAAATTATATAAATACTCTCTTTCCATATCATACACATCGCGAGATTATGGAAGATTAATTAAAAAAAATAAAAATATTAAATAAAAATATAAAAAATTAAAGACGTCGACGTGAGCTGATATGCGGTTGACAACGATTATCAAAGATTGCCTTTTACTCTTGTTTGGTGTTAAGAAGCGAAATTTGCACGATTTTAAGAAGAGTGTACATAGTGTTTTCCTATCGTAGTATTTTGATACCTTACGTTGATAACAAAGACATACATGATCATAGGAAATGTAATACTAAAACTATTACTGATATATAACATTACTCAAAAGATGAACACAATAATTCCATATAATATATATTAAGATAGTACTAAATTATGAATTAGTTACATATATTATATATATCTAATATATATTATATAAATGTATTTGTATATAATACAATCTTTTCCTCACCTCTGGAGCGCCCCACCCCATAAATATTAATTATACTCAACACTATTATTCGATATATAATATTAAATGTGGGTATATAAGTTTGAGTGACGTATGTTGTAAGGTTAGTTATGTAGCGTTAGTTATATAGTGATGATGTTGTTAGTATATGTATGTTATTTATTGATATATAGGTATATATATATATTAATATATATATAGTATGTTATGGTATATATTATGTCTTAAACATTGGTATTAGTAGTATATATATATGTTGTTATAGTGAGTGGTATATATGATTGACATCGGTGGTTTACGAATTTAATTAAATATATAACATATATATATTATATATATATATATATTAATATAAAAATAATAATATAATATATATATCGATGAATTGGGTGATTGGGTATGAAGTCAACAGAGTTTTGGCGAATTAGGCTTTCATTGCAACAAATAGGAAGTTGCGAGTGAATCACACTTCTTAAGGGAGGGTTTTTATTTTTTCATCAATTTTTATAACTTAAAATAATATGATATGAATTTTTTACCAAACAACCTTTTGGAAGATAATTTTAAACTTCTTGTGTCGTAATTAACAAAATGATATAATAGTAAATAAAGAACACTAAGTATATTACATATTTTCAGAAGTGTAAAATAAATAACACTTGATAATTGTATTATATTATATTATAATAATATAATATATAATATATAATATATATTATAGTTAGTATTATATAATATTATATAATATATATTATTACTGACTTATAATATTATGAGAATTAAAAAAGGCTCAAGATTTAAAACACTGCATCTTGTGGAAAGTGATTCCAGTGCCCATTTGATCGAAAAAGAGTATTTCGTAAAATAAGTGACTGTACGGATTAGTTTACAAAACTATATTTTATTTTATTTTAATCGATGGGGAGAAAGAAGACAAGTGTGCTGAGGTGGCAAGGAATTTCTAATATTTCCAAGACTATCATATTGAAGGTAGGTGGTGTATAATATATATTAGAATTAATGAGATTGAATGGAGTATAGTGAAAAGATAAAAATAAATGTCATAAAGATGACGTTTAGTATATATATATACTAGATTATTATTAATATATGATAGTTACCTAGCTCACTCTCCTTCCAATTTCCAATAGAGCAAGTAATAACGTGTTTTCATCTTGCGCAAGACTGAGATCATCTTCGTCATCGAAATAAGACATCGTGGAACGCTCCCAAATCTCGACACCATCGTAGTAAAATTGTAGAACATTATCCTCCTCGCGAAAATATGAGCCGGATGGCTCTGTCTCGTGTTCTTATGTATGAGCTCGTTATTGACTAGAGATTTACGTTAACGTGATTGAAAATATTTTTGCTTTTATGAAAATAAATATTTGCATGAATTTGACCTAGGATTGTGATTCATTTATCATTGTTATTGTGTCATGACAAAGAAAGAAGAATGGTTAAAACAATTAGACTTTCAACCCACAATGATTCACAATATATAAATATTATTTATAATATGTTAAATATTATATAATAATAATTATATAATATATATATATATAATTTAATAATTATATAAATTATATTATAATATATATATATTATATAAATATATATATATAGTATTTATATTATATTATTAAAATTTATAATTATTATATATATACGTATTATATATATATGTAGTATAATATTATAGTAGATAGTAGTTATAGTCGAGTATATATAAGTGTTATATATGATTGCGTTCAAAGGACTCTAGAATAATACTGGATATCATGTTTCTCTCTCGAAGAATACAGTTTGCTAAGTATAGCCTTGGTCTTGGGTAGTTAAGGAGCGAGTGAGGATAGTTATGCGAGAGTGGTACTACCTCCTATGTATATGAATAGGTGCTTATAATTGACGTATAGATGTTCGCTCCCAGAGCTATAGACAATATGCCCCTACTTAAGCGAAGCATAAGAAAAGGGTGGTTCAGTCAATAGTATAAGCGAATCACAATGTAGAGCTAAAATTAGTGCAGTGACGTTATTAAGTTCAAGCTTGAGTGTGAAAGGTTAAAAATTGTGAGGAAGGTAGGGTGTTATATGTGCAATTAGTTAGATAGTGCTTAATGAAATACCGTTAGTATACTCCTGCTAGAACAATTTCGCGTGTCTAATATCTAACTTTGAGAGTTGGCCATTTGTGGAATCAGATTATGTCAGGACAGATTTGCGATTTCCTCCTGCCAGCTTTCTGAATGTGATACAGTCATTATAATTTCGTAGAGTGTAGGCCGCGTGTCTGTGTTCGTTTCTAAATAATTTACTCATATTAATTAATTAATCTTCGTAATTACTCTACGTGATTCTCTAGAGACACAATAGAAATTTTTATTTTGTTTAATAACTTATTTTCATACTTGTAAAGTGATCAACATCTATAAAAACAACAGTACTTGTGTCGTGTCGTTTTCTCCATACTAGAGTCTCTTTGATTCACATCCACTAATGTGTTAGTATTTAAATTTTCTAGTTTAATGATTTTACTCGAGTTCATTTATCATATACATCTGTATGCGACTAATATTATGTACAGTGAGCTTAAGCTTATATATATGGTTGAGTACTAATATTGAGATATAATATATATGGAACTGACGTTTATAATAAATTCGAATTGATATAGATATATAGTAATACATATCTCAATTCAAATTTTATTTATTATCTCTAACCAGCCATTATAACTCTATTTAATATTCCAATTATTAATCATTCTAAAATGTTAATTAAGAATTTGCTCCATAATATATATATGATGGGTATTATATATCGAGCAATAGTGGAGGTGTTTTCCTTTCGCTCTTCAGGCGAGGAGATTATAAGGTCTTCTAATATACTATCGTAGATAATGATTGATGGCGAATTTATTGAATAGGTTTTCTTTAAAACCAATTGATATTATCGATGATTTGAAATAATCTTATAATCTATTAAGAAAAAGTGTTTTATGTTAAGCGTCGACACTTTGTTGGTTTGTGTTAATTATTTTAGGTTTAGTAGAACCTTATGGATGACTTTTCGCTCTGCTTACTTTTCTCACTTCTTTTCTTACGATTTTATTTTATATCATATAGCAGCTATTGAACGTGAGTGTGTTAATCGTCAATTTAGTACCAGTGAAGATTTGTGAGCTGTTAAAAATATACTCGATTTATGTTGGGTTTATTATAATTCCAGTGTTGCTTTATTTAATTATAGTGTAGTACAATAGTTTTTACTGATAGATCAATCTCAGCTATAAATCCTATGGGCCTACTTTTGTGTATTTATTACGTAAACTTCACACGCTAAGATCTTAGATAGTAACATGGAATGTATGAAGTATGTTGCTGTATTATGATAATACCTATTCTTGTTAATGTTTGTTAATGGTTGAGTCATGATTATGACATATGAGTAGTACTTTATTTTGCATTTTTATGAAGTTTCTCTATAATAATTAGTTATCATTTAGTCATAAGAGTACACTCTTAATACTATATATTTTTTATAGTCTTATTTAAATGTTATCTTGTACTTACCAGTACTTACTCATTGAGAACTTGATCTGTATATTTAGACAAAAAGATATATTAGTTATAATTGGATACTATGATCACTCAGTGTCTCCTCAATTATAGATATTTTTTATGTTTTCTCTCATTATTCAAGACGCCCTTCATTTCACCTAGCAATATCATCTCCCCGCGATCTCTCTCCTGTAAAGCAGTTGGTGCCCTTCTCACTTTCGCCTCGTGAGATGATGCTGGGTCCGCGTGGATTTATATATTTTATGTGAATTAACAGTGAACTATGATCTATTATTTCCAAAGTAATATTAAAAATAAATCAATAACTTATTAAAAAGTGTTCATTATGAAAATTTTCAAGACATGAAATTTAAGAATAAAATCCTCGAATTTCATAATTATACATAGTAATTGGATAATAATAATCTTGATTTATTATTATATGCAGAATTAATATAGATAATATAATAATAATAAGTTAATATAACTCTAATGAATAAATAATAAATAATATGAATTGTATAATTATAATAAATAATACTAAATAATATAATAATACATATTTATATTTTTATAATAATCAATTCTATATATATATGGCTTCTATTAATTATATAGAAAAAAAATCAATAAGTATATAAATAAATAAATATAATTAAATAAGTAAATTTAAATAAAAAAAGCTTACAAAAAATTGCATACGATAAAAATAAAAATAACATTTGTTAAAACTAATGAATAATAATCAGTCAATATAATCTCTTTAGCTTAAAGTTACGCAAACTATGCATTTAAAAATTTTAGTCAAACTTTAAATAATGACTGTGCAAATACCAATATAGAATATCAGTCTTGTCTGTTAGTTATCTAAGATCTTTTATCCCTAGTATCCTTTCTATATGTATCACTCTCTGTTTTTTCCACGCAAAAAAATATCAAAGTGATTTAGGCTATACGAATTTTGATTTGACTAATCGCCTAAATTTCTCGAGCTTACCGCCACTTCAATTATAATACTATTAATTAATCTGAATGATAACACTGATAATTTTTCCCTGGTTTCTAAGAGTACACTTTTTGTTTTTAGAATTTGCTAGCTTTAATAATAATAATACATTATTAATCTTATTGTATATATATATATAATAATAATAGTACTTTCTAATCCCACTATTTCTGCATAAATATTCTAAATTAATCAGTTATTCTCTAATAATATCGATTTCTTTTCTCTTAACACTGAAGTTCGGTAGTGAGAGCTCCAATTCAATAATTACATATATTGTACATATTATAATACATCGAAGGTTTAATGCACAAAAGGCTTTTGTAATATACTATATAGGAAGGCCAAAGTATTACAAACAGAGGCCATGAAAAAAAGCCATAACATATAATAGCTCGTAAATATGTTGCTTATAAATATCTATTACTATAAATTACACTCTACAATATTACTATCATTAACGTTTTTATATTAGTAATCATAAATATATATTATTTAGGTATAATACAAGTATTTATAATTTATGTAATGGCCTTTATAATAGTGAGAGATTGTTTTCGTGTGTTGTGTTGCCTTATAAGACTTAGTAATTACTAATAATTAAGCACATTTTTATGTTATAATAGTAATAAAGGTTAATTAGTATTTAATATATATATTATTTCATAATGGCGTCTACTTTAAAGTATATTATTATCACTTTTCATAGCTTGTGCGCTATTCGAGAGCAATATTTCCTATAATCAAGCATTTAATCAATAGAATGTTTTTTAGAGTAAATATATTTATACATTTCATTTAGCTAACTTTTAGAGTAGATTACGTATAGTTAATACTAGATTTAATATATATATAAATACATACTACTAGCCTCGATCTATCACGAACTGATCTGTGAATAGAAATAAAAATTTGCACAACTATAGTTGAAGATTTATATCATATACATACTCTAACTCTTATTTGTTCTCTTGGATATGAGATTCATTATATTATTTTGATACTATCTATTTAGTTGTTATATATATATATCTTACCTCTCTATAATAAAGTGCTAACACCTCTAATTTTTATCATAATTATATAATTTTACTACTCAGATTATATAATTACTCAATGATACATTGTGATTATATTCTGTGTTCGAGTTATTACTCGATACTATAAGATAAAATATATATAATATTATACTATTAACTGTCTATTTTCGCCTTTAAAATATGGCGAAAGCCTTTCATTTTTTTATAATAACTATAATGTAGGTAATATTGTTATCATTATTATCTTTAATATATTCACATCTCTCATATAGGAGTGAGGAAATAAGTTTTATACTCTTTATATTATTCGCTACGATATCATATTAACGTTATAATATTTAGGCTTATTATTACTTAAAGTGTATCTATATGTTATAATTTTTATAATAGATATTCATACATAATACTCCGTCTTCAATAATTCTTAGAAAATTATTATTCTCTATAATGTCTACTATATATATAGATATTATATTATATACTCAAGTATATCCGTTAATATTCTATACTAGATTCATTGTGTATTGTCTAAGTTATGTACACCAACATTTATCAGAAATAGTGATATCAGTTTTATATATTAATACTTATTTATATCATGCTCTGGATCTACTATAGTGACTGTTATCCTATCTCGCCTCTGCCAGCAAGATTGTAGCGCATGATAGGAAGGACGTTACTAGTTGTGGCCGAGATAAAATATGACATCTCGTTTAGTTGTAATAGAACTTCAGATTTAGCCATTATATAAACAGATGAATGGCGAATTCCCTATGTGCCACCCCTTCTACCCAATATCTTTCTTATCACTTCCCATTATAGATGTGTTACTCGAGCGATTGTCGACAGGAGCACGGATACATAAAGATTCTCATCCTAGTCTTCTCGCATAACATCCTCTCTCTTAAAGATGGAAACGCCCGCTGCTAGGTAATCTCCGTCAAAGTAGGGATCATCTCCTGGGTCAGAGCCCACAACCATGACCCCCTCACAAAATCCACACATTCATCTACGTGATGATTTGCACCTGTTTTTTGCTTCGCTGCTCTGTGCTCTCAGATTGAGAAATTAAACTCCATTGATTGTAATGCAATCAGTTGTTCCTTTACTTTGAAATAATTAAACGCAATAATATTCCGAATATATTTATTCAGAGAAAATACTTCTCTTTTAGAATCGGTTGCAGTTTTTCTAGCATCTCAACTTCTCCTACACTGCAGTATATACTATGCTCGGTGACACTATAACTATAAATGTGAAATGTAAGGCTGTACTAATAATAATTATTGTATGTCCTCAATATAAATCTACTCAATACAACAATCTATAATTACTCTAATGCTCGAATGCATACTCATTCTTAACTAAATTTACACCTTTTGTTCTAAACGACCACACAGGATGGTATCCTGCTCAGCTCTCAAGCACTATAAGCCCGATTAGAATCCTCTCATTTTATATTTTTAGTCTCGATATTTTATCTCACTATTTCCTTAATATTCCCCTGCGTCATACTTACTCTCACCCTGCGCTTTAGTGTATTATGTGTATACGCGCGTTAATTCTAAAAGTAATTAAGCAATAATTTCCATTATGCCAATATCCATTCTCTCTTTGTAATAGTGCGCATGCGCTTCTTAGTGAGCCTAGCAACAATATCTACTACATTACATCGCATTACTAGAATGTCTTATTGTTGTGAACAGATACGCTAGACAATAATACCTTCTGTTATTGTTCAGTGCACTTATTAACCTCTCATCAAATTATCATAGATTATACAAATTTTGTACTGCCTAACTGTTGAGCATATATATTCTCACACATTAGATATGTATTACATAAGACATTATTTATCTCAGTGATCAACAATTATCTATACAATATCAGATACGATTCTATATTCACAACAATACATCGTCCCCTCACTATAATCTAACTAAATTTTACAATACACAACTATATTGTTCAAACGATGCTCATAATATAATTTAGAGAATTCAGGATACTATGCCATCCACATAATTACTGTGTCTCCATCAATGTGTACAACAATGATTTTCACGACATTTCATTACTCTTCTTACATACTTACTCCTCGCTATTTACAAGTTATTTCATAATTTAACTTCAAGATTCCTCAGCCAAGTGTCTCTACTGGTAAGACACTGCAACTGTACTCCTCTTAATCCTCTTCAACTTTACCGTACAAAGTATTTGCGTCATTAACTAAACAGAATCAAATACAGAAGTTACTCAATTTTTATTAGGCTGGGCTTGAGCCACTCCTGTCACTCGTGTATTCCTCATCTCGCGTCATTTCATAAACACCTTATACCTAACGCTGATATGTGATAAATCCCTCTAACTACATTTTCGCATTCGTCACGTCATATCTACACCATTTTCAGCACCTAGCTCTATACGACCTACTCTTCTTGGTTTCTGATTTTATTCACAGCGTCCTTTTACCAAAGTATACAAAGAACTATTAGTTCGCCATTGATTGGTGGAACAATTAATAACACAACATCTCCCTGCACTCTTCACATACTTTATATTTAGTTATTATAATAACTTATAGTTTCACGCTGGCTACTACCACTTAGTAGGTTACTCTTACTTTACTACTATCTCAATTGTGTATATCATGATCGAGAGTTCATACTTTTGTATGTCTCGGTTCTTGCAAATAGGATCACTAGAGATTCACTCAATGTGTCATCTGGTGCAATATGTCCACTTAGTTAGTCACATTCATGCATAGACTTCACCTTATTATTCCCATTGGTGTGTGTCTGTCTGTGGTTTGATAACTCCGATAAAATGTGGCTAAAGTGTGCGTTAATATTTTCGTGTTTTGCAACAATACCATTTCGAGTTGTTTCAATCATGTCTGTGATTCTCAAATGAGTAAGTATAGGTTTGAAATACGTACACTTTCCATCTACTATACTATCTATCTGTATATAGTAATGTTATATACTAGTATCATTAATATCTGTATGTTAATGGGTAGTTGTTAAAGATCTCAACAATAATATAATTATATGTGATCTATAGTTTAGCTATAAGATTGTTAATATAATGAAGATTAAATTACTCATTATCGTGTGTGGTATTGTCTTTGTATTATAATGATACGTGTAGTAAGATAGAATTATATCTCTAGTGTTGTAAAGCTTGTATAATGTAAACTTTCTTTTTAGATATATTGTATGTGATAGTGTGTATGAAACGTGGTTTCTATAATGTTTAGCTCATATTAGTATGAGAATCTTATGTGTATATATACGCTAATATGCATAGTTATTATAAATATATTTTTTTCTATAAAAATAGCTTAGGCAAATGTATTTTGTATAATTTAGATCTTATTAATTTTGTGTTTAATATAATATTAGTAATAGTCATATATATTAATACTCCATAAATCATACTGGTTGTAAAATAGATATTTTGATGCCCTGTGTTATAATTAAATGTGTTTTAACTTGTGTATGTAGATGTAGTTGTTTCTATAGTTACTAGTACTAATTAATCTCTGTGTCTCTAATAACTTGTGAATATTCATAGGTGCTATACGATTCTTTTCTAAATACTAAGACTTTATAGCATCATGTAGGTAATTTTCTATTTTTTATATATGAATATAATATAGTATAATAACTATATATATGATAAGTGAGGTGATGGGGCCTCCCTCTGACAAACATGTGGGGTAGAATGGCGTGGAAAACGGTGTATCCATATTCTCGTGTGTCTGTCAGGAGGTTATTCAACATTAAAGAATCAGCCAAGGATTATCAATAATAAATAAAAAAACATTTAAATCTATAAAAAAAAGAAAATTAAAAAAAAAAAAAAATTAAAGTTTGAAAAAAAAAAAAAAAAAAAAAAAAAGGATAGAATAAAAAAACAAAATTAAAAAAAATGAAAATAAAAATAAATAGTAACTAGGTGAAAAAAATAAAAATAGAACAAACAATAAAAATAACAAGAGAATAAAAAAAACATCATAAGAAATAAAAAATTGGGTGTCGTGGGCTGAGTTTGCATAGCAGATATCCAGTGACCATTTACTCCTGACTTAACATTTAAGTCGAGCAGTGACACAAAACCAGTTATGAGCCGCCATACTCACACTCCTCCTCTCTCGCAAAACACCGCCCTCAATTTAATTCCATGTCGCAAGTACGCACTTATATATCTCTCTCACTCACCGCAAGGATCAAAACTCGGAGAAAGTGTAACTCTTAACGTCAGAGAATGAAACAACTTCTATACATTGACCCTCTCTTATTACATATCTTAAATTTTATACGCAGTTCTCTAGTATATTCACATAGCAACTCGTGCTAAATAAATAAACTCTGTCCCAGCTATGGCTCTGTGGCCACAAGTGTCATTATTCATTCAACACTCCCGTATCTCCTTTATCCCCCCTACCTCTTCATTTCCTCTTCACATAATTCCATACAACAGCTGGACACACATAATTTTCACAATCACACTTACACTTTCTTTTACCTCCTTCCTTATCCATTTTTTGTTTCATACACAGCAAGCAATTATGCGAATTACCTTGCCGTAAAAGTACGAGTCCATCACCTCCCTACTCTTTCTCATTCATTTATTACTCCTAACGGATTTCATAATGTAACATCCAAATATTAGCAAATATGCACTTTTTCTAAGTTCAAGGATATTTACGCGTGCAGACGTACCAACCTTCCGAAGGAATTCTGGTGAGTTCATCAAGTATTCTCGATTACTCAGAGAATGCTAAGTGGTAGTGGGTCGCGAATCCTCAGAATACACAGTGTTTCCTTTAGTCAGACTAAGTAGTTCCAACTTAGAGTTAGGGAAAAACTCTGTGACTGATAAATCTTATACTTCAAATCCTCGATACTTTTTGTTTAAAAAAGATAGTGATTATTCCATGTTACTGACATAGTTATGTTTATATGGGATCATCCGTGATGGTAACGGGAATTCTTTTACTCCAGTGCGTAAGCAGGAAATGTGATAAGAGTGCAAAGTGGGTTGTTGATCTATTGTTTATATTGCGAAAGTCATATATAAAGTTACTACTACCTTCAAATTTCATATATATAGTATGTATTATTATATAGAATTATATATTAATTATTATATTATAGGTATATTATATATATATATATTACTAATTAGTATTAATTTTATTACTATACTCCTATATGATATTTTATTATTACTCTTAATAGTATATATATATACTCTATAATATAATTTCTAATATTAACTTATATTTAAATATGTTTATAATATGTCTATTTATAGTTATATATTAGTGTGTGGTTATGTGTTGTGTGTGTCGTGTGTGTGTGTTATGTGCTTGTGTGTTTTAAAATAGGATCTCAAGATGGATCTTTTATTGTACTAAATTTAATTCGTGTGGGTGGGAAGTGAAGTGATAGAGTCACCGGTTTTTCAAAGTCGAATCATCTATTTACTGTCGAGATGAATTAGACAAGACACTCCTCAATGAAATAACAACATAAATATAGAACGCAAAAATCACGTCATAGAAGCTTGTGCCTTTAAACTGAGAACTCTTTGACAGATGTCTCTTGTATATTGTATACTAAATATCATCAAAGCATGTTAATATGCTCTTGTAAAAACAAACCAGGAGCCGTTTTATACCAGTTAGATTATTAGTGTGTTTTAGACATATTAGACATATCTCTAGCTATACTAAATGATTGTGTAAAGATTTAATATACTTAGTATCTAATAGCTATATAATATAATGTTAACAATATGAATAAAATAAAGATCTCTATAAGTATAAAATATAAATACATATACTTATATTCACATATACATTAATAATGATTGTTATATTGGTATTAATTATTACTAAATATATATAATAAAAACCATATCATCATCCTTAATAACAACAACTAAAGCTTCCAAATTACTCTAAAATTATCAAAACATATTAATATTATAAATAATATCTTAATTATTATACACTTTATATATTATAAAGATTCTTATTATATAAATATATTTATATAAATAATAATAATAATTTAATTAATTATATATTAAATATACATTATTTAGTGATGATTATATAATGATTAAGATATATATAAGCATGTATAGAATATATTATAAATACAAATATAATAATAGATATATAATAATAATAACACTCAATATTGTTATATATTAAATAAATTATTATATTGAGTATTACTATTAATAGCCTATGATTGCTCAGTCTGGTAAAACATATAGTTCTCAATGGGAAAGTTTACAGTTCAAACTCCCCAGCAAATTGACAGAAATATTTAGAAATCTATGTAGAAATATAATATCTTTCTCTATTTAATTTATTGTGATTGATATTTATTTATAATTACCATATTTATCTGTGTGAATGGGATTATTTACTTAATATTTATATCTATCAGTGATAGTGTCTGCTGCTGTGAGATATATTTGATATTTACTTCTTTGATATATTCTTATTAAATCGATCTTTTTCTTACTTAATTATTATAGTACTATATAGTAAATATTTAGTATTTAAATATAATTGTATGCTTATATTATAACATATATTAATATATATTTCACATATTTTATATTATTTACGTGTTACTATATATATTTATACTAATATATTATGCTTCATCTCTCTCAATATTTACCATAAATTGACGTGAATGCAAGCTGTTTTTAAGAAAATATTCTCGTTTACTAGGTATATGTTTGTCACCGGTCTTGCTCTTAAAAAGATTTGGACAGAGGATCTCAATATAGTTGTCAAGTAATGAAAATCTACAAGTGACGAGACTTTATTGTTATTATTCTCTGGTGTTCGATTGCTGAAACGAAGTAAGTTTCTTCTTCATTATTGTGTTTTTGTGACTATATCTAACTCAGGTCTCTCTGGGCTCGTTTTCATAAGATTTATGTCTTTCTAGCGATTATCATGTAATAAACATCAACTACTCTCTCTCCACGTCTCTTACTTAGCTCATTGGTTCATACTTCTCCTCTCATCTGCTCTCCTCTACTCTCCTTCCTCTCATTTTCTCTCTCATTCACATAAACTCAACTCTTTCTGTAACCTAATACTCCTCCTTCTGTGCGACCTCTCTCTCTCTTCTCTCTCTCTCTCCTTAAACAGCAACTGCAAAGAGCATCTCTCTCTGCACTCCTTTGTTATATATATTACTATAATCATTATTCTTAATATTATTAGTTATATTAATTTAACTTATCATAATATATTAAATATATATCTATACTATTATTATTTATAAGTATATATATTTATTGTATACTAATATATATATATAATTAGCTATTTTTATTATACCATAGTCATTATTATTATATATATATATATAACTTATTATATATTATTATTAATATATATATATGATTTATATTATTTTTGATATTTATAATTATTATTATTATATATAATTAATATTATATTATATGCTATTATATTATATATATAGTATGTATACATATATATATTATATGAGTTTTTCATTATTATCTATTATATTTATTGTAATCATTTCTTGATACATTTTATGGAATTCCTGTACAACGTTATTTTATTGAACATATTTATGTATAATTTAGTGTCTGACCTACATATAGTTAGTTCTTATTGTGTATATAGTTATTTTAGTCCGTAAATTGCCTAAGGTAGATATAGTGTATCTCCTAGATATACTTATAAGTATTGTAAGTATATATATTTCTTATAATTATTATATATAACGATGTTGTAACGGAATGTAGTAATGTATAATATACATTGTATCTTTAGGATATTTTTATATATTACAGAACATAAGTGATATATACTATATATACTCATATTATGGTCTTGATGGCTTTGTTCCTATTTAATCTATTAATGAGAATAAATAAAAATTTAAATAATATAAATAATGTTAAATATATCGTGAAAGATAAGATTAATATTATTAAATTTCATCAAATGTAAATTCTTTTATTATATTTTGGTTTGTTTGATAAAACTAATTAGCGGTTCTATCTCGTGGCTTGTTGAAATGACAGCACAAAGGAGAATTCTGTGCGGAAGTAATCTCTACAAATAAGATTTGACTCATAACAAGATCGACTCTTTTCAGTCAACTCGGGACAATTGATGTGGATTAGCGCAAAGAGTCTCGCTAAGAGAAGAGAAGTGCTTTAAAAATTTAGTCACATTGATGTATGTGAATCATAATTTCAGGGAAATAATAGATACAGTTCATCTTGAGTGGGTTACAAACACATTGAGAAACTGATGTTTAATTCATTAACAATAGGCCAGTAAATATACTCCCTCCGCCTAGTGTGAACAGGTGAGAATTGGCTACTATTAGAAGTCTAAAATGAAAGAACATATAATGCTTAATAGATAAACGTAATAAAAAAAAATATATATCCAACCAACAAAAGGTTGTACAAATACACAACATCGAAAGCAATAACAGCATTGGTCGCATAGGAGTATGTATAGCGAATCTGCGATACGGACATTTTACAGTATGCAATTATCCCATAATAATGCTCTTGGAGTAAGAGTAATGCAGATGGATCAATATTACTTTGACATTTCAAATTATCAGAGTTCTGCTCGAACATTGCAGTTTAATTACGGTTTTAATTATATATTTTAGGCATAGGTACCATTGCAAACTTCTTCTTCCTTTCATGTGTCTTCCTTTTATTGTACAAATTAATCTCGAGCAATCTCATAAACCTATCATGAGTGTGACTGCGAATCTCACTCAACTGTTAACATTAACATTCTTTTGGGGTGAAAGTGATTTTTTTCGTTGCAGGTGTCTTGTGTTTTAGAAAGTTTCTTTTACAGTTAACAGCTTTCAGAATTTTCAAAACATTTACAAGTATTTTTGTTACATCAAGTGACAAGACATAAACTTAACTTACTTAAGCCATATTTTCATGGGTTTGACCATAATTTTAACTCTTTCTTATACATACTTCTCACTTGCAATTACAACTAGTGATTTAAGACATTGTGTGTTATCATATAGTGCCAAGATATAGCGATATCGAAATCCATTTTTATCTCTTCTATCATATATTGACGCTCTCTTGTCAAAATTTAACGAAAATGAATGAAGATAATGTATTTTTACTAAAAAAAGTCCCTATTGAGAACATCCGTTTTCGCCCCCTTAAGATAGTTCAAATTCTTTAAACTAAGTGATATCATACCTGATTTAACTCCTACATTAAAATAATAAACTATTAAGTATCAGTGGCTATTCACATTGTCTCAGTGCGAAAGAGTAGTGTGTATATTAAAAATTTTAAGAATTAGAATTAGTATTAGTCTGGAATAACTGATATCCTTCACTCGTGCAAAACTATTATTTATTATCTTAATAGGTACAATTGTAGTTATTTGTTCTTTACAATATAAAGTGATAATATTAAAGCTTTACCTGCTTCAACAAAGTATCTACGCAACAAAGGATATTATTTTCACACTTTCCATACTTCTGAAACAGACTCAAAAATATGATTAACATAGTGTTCTTCTAATTTTATATATACAGTAGTGAAGACGAAGTATAATAATGATCGCTAACAAAACTCGTGAAGTAAAAAAGCTGTAAACATTGAGTGTGACACGCTAGTAAAACGCTTATAACATGATCTGTTAATTCTTCAAAAGATAGTCTTTGAAGAAATTGCCAAAGAAAAGAAATTATATTTATATGTGAATCAAATAATGTAAACAATATTTCTTATTATGTTTATCCCCCTAATCGAGGCTTATATCTGCTATTAAGCTGTTATGGTAACACACATTATACATACTTGTATTTTTTGCTGACTAATAGTTAATAACATTATGGTAAAGATTAGATACTATTATTACTCGTCCAATTTTATCTATTTTTTATGTGGTAATATTTATTAATTATATAAGAATTATAATTTCTGGCTCTTATAATAAGTATTTTTATATAATATAATGATGTTCTTGAGATTCTTATATTTGGTATGCATATATTACATTAAAAATTAATCTTACTAAAAGTTGCGACTGTATATCAAAATAAATATTACTCATTGGTGCTATTATCTCTATAACTTTTCATTATGTGACTATCAAGACATGCTTATTAGATTTGTTTCTAATGCTACTCTGTTAATAATTATTTATATATTATACTTTTTTCTGATACTTATAATATTTAATATCTAATATATAAACTATTATAAATAGCTTTATGATAGCCTAATACCCTTTTTTAAAACTATATTTAGAAAGAACTAATTTCAACTATGCTATTTATATATATACTATCACTTTAATCTAGTGATACTATTTAAGTTAAGTTCTAACGTCTTGTTTGTATATACTAGTACCTATTTCATATTCTATGGTTATCGTATTTTAATATCACTATTTTGAAATGTCAGTTTATCTATTATATAATTATATCTTATATGTGCTTTATATGATTTATAATATTATGTAATGCTCAACTAGCCTGTATTATTTTATAATCTTCCTACTACAAGATATCTGCTAAAATCTCAGTTTATAATAATATCACTATATCATAAATAGTATATTTTTTATAAGCTATTATCTTAATATTTTAGTGTATTTATCAATAATATTAATTATATCTAATTGGCTCTTCTTATTTTCCATAAGTATTATATAATATGCTACAATTGTTCATCGTTGAGATTTGATCTTAGGGTATTATTTTGATTCCTTTATATAATTTTCCTGTCAAAAAATATTTGAATGCTTATATATTGTATAAGGGTACCTTTTGCTAAGATTAATATTTATCTATTTAATAAATAGGTAGAAACCTTAAAACCTGTTGAGTGTTGAAATGAGTTTCCGATTATCGATATCGATATCGCCTCATTTTTTTTTTTTTTTTTTTTTTCTTTTTTTTTATTATTATTATTATTATAAAAAAAAAATACTTGTTACTAAATTATTCAAGAAAACCTTCACTCATTTTTCTTTTATATAACAAAAAGAAGGAGTGAGTGTACTTTAAAATAATATATGATATCAGATAATTCTAATATATTCTTATAAAAGTTACCTGATGATTATTGTTTTATTGTTATGTTTATTATTTTTATTGTTGCTATGCTTAAAATACTTATGTCTGAATTCGGATGATAATCATTCTGTCTACATCTGAGCTAGTCATCGTTTATGTGTATCGTGTCATCCAACTTCTATTAGTGTAGATAGGTAAGAGCTTTGTAAGTTTGAGTTTTTCATCTCTCCAATGTGAAATCGCCACATCAGGTTTGTATAAAACAACGCACAGATCTCAGTATCACTCCAATGTTTATTACTATTGTGACAATAGTGAGTAGGGTAACTGTGAAACTTCTGTCTTATAAATAAATAGAAAAAGATAACATAACAAAATAAATATATATATAATTATGAAAACCCCACAGGAAATAAATATAAATCATAATTATTATAATTAAAATAAAGTTCTTTAGTCATCATAAAATATTTAATTATCTCATAAAAATGGCTTCTGTTATAAATAGTCAAAAATAATATTCCTAGCTACACAGAATGATATTCACCTCCATAAAATGTAGTTGTAGATACTTTTAAGCTTATATTCAATGCGACTGTTCACCTAAACTTTTTTTATATTTATATTTTTTTTAACACTGGAGTTACGTCTTTGGTTTGGAAATGACTCAAAGATTGTTTAACCTCATATTGTAATCATATTCACACTGATTGCCCACCCAGATTACTATCATATTAATACTCCATATACTACAACTATACTTTGACATTCTTGAGTTCCTGTGATTTGGTATTTTAAGAATGGGCCTAGATGCAATTACGGAAGGGTTGGAGATAGATTGAATTACTCAAATATGTATAAGACTTGATCTTGCTTTATTATATTTAATACAAGTCAATTATGAAGAATTCTGGGCAATGACGCTACTCAATAATAAGCATGACAGCCTTACATTAATAATTTTTAATGAGTGTTTTGTAAGCATTTTTCTGAGTGTTTATAAAGAATTTCTCAGTGTCTCATTGTACTCAATATGATTTGAGTTGCAGAATTTAACTTTCTAGTGTATATGATTCCATTAATATGTTTTTCTTTTGTGGAAATTAATAAAGCTTCTTGAGACGATAAATGTATACTTACAAGGTGTTATCTGTCTTTACTAATGGCTTTATAAATTTAGTTGAAATTCAATGCTGTTACTTGTCTTTTATTTTCTTGTTTACGTTTTAGTCCAATATAGGTTGATCAGTTTTAGTGTTTCAACAGCTGCTGTGTCCAGTTAGTGCTAATGTGTCTCTATTATTGCTGTGCCTAGTATCTCCTTTAATTATTATATGAATTTTTTCTTAAATTGGCTTCTTAGCCTTTATTCTTTTGCCACAGATCCTATGGGTTGCCTCCATGCCTTGTAATATCTGGCATTGCTCGATCAATTTTTTCTGTGTTAGCAATCACTTTTGCTTTTGCGTACCCTCTCTGCATCATATCTTTGTCATATTTTACACCATCAGTTAGATCGCTTCAAATTTAGTACAGCTATTGAGATAATGAATGTTTCTTGATTAAGTTCTCTATACTTAATATATTTGTTTTTATGTTTCCTTGTTCTCTTTATATTCTCTCCAATGGCAAAACAGCTATATCCTCATTTATGTAATATACCTCCCTTTGATTATCATTAGATATAATACTATATATTTGTATATTTTTTTAAGTTATAAAGTATAATATATTAATTATATAATGTATATATTATTAATATTAATATAGTAGTGAGTGTGTGTGTATAGATTAATGGGTATTGAAGCTTACGGTACTGGTATATTGTTATCATCAAGTGATAAGTATGGATATGTATATGTTGTTACCTTATAGATGTAGTTGTGCTATTGATTTGTTAGTAATTTACTACTATAGTAATTACGTAGGAGGCTAGTTAAAGATTAGCTTATGTAGATATTATGTGAGTAATAGTTATGTGATGTTTATTAATTTAATAGCCTTTAGTACGTTAATAATAATAAAGATGTTAATGATAAATAATATTAATAAAAAAATATTAATATTATATTATATATATATGTATATGGTAGATTTAAATAAGTGGATCACTATTTATGCATGTGCGTGTAGTAGTATCACATATAATGATTAGTCATAAAGTAGTTGTATTGTAGACGTGATATTGTGATATAAAGTGTGATGTGTAGACTTATTTAGGTCGTTTATTATTCTCTATTGAGCAGGTCGGTAATATGTTCATTACTATATATATACTATATGTTACGTACTAAAAGTTAATATTTGTTATTATTATATTATATTTTATATTAATGTCGTTAGGTTGATATTTAGTTGATCTAGGCATGTAGTTACTCTCTCGTTTAGGTTATGACAGATGTGGTAGTTTGTAAAGTTGGATCCTAATTTTATGGGTGTATGTGTGTAGTGTTTAGTTATAAATGATCCTTGCGGTGTGGTGTGTGTGTGTGAGTAATGTATTTTCTGAGCACAGGACTATCAACAAGTATACGGTGGAGATAGTATGTGTATATCAAGATTAGATAGTTAGGAGTAGTTAGATCAAATATGATATATAGAGTATTAAATATAATATGTTAATAGTGTTGGTTTGGATAGGTTTATTATAATAATTGGCGAATAGATTGATTATATGACTCTGACGTATTGACTCTTGCTTCTTTGCTCCCTCTTACATCTTTCTTATCCTTTGGGTATAGGGTTTTCAAACATTAGTAGTATCCGTTGAATGCACCCTTATTGAGTGCCCTCTAATAAGGAATAATTGGTTTCATAAACATTTAATTATTAATACATTAACTACGTATTAACGTCCATTTGTAATTGATGCTCTATTGCGGCAACCTGTTATATAGTAATTTTATGCTGCTATCGACGACAACATACTTTCTATTACGTTCTTGATATGACGCATCATTTTCCACAACAAGGGGAAATAACTAATATGAATTGTGTGAAATTAAAAAATAAGTTGGAACTCATACCATGTATCTATGGACAGATACATTGGAATGATCCCGCAGTAGCCTCTTAAGAGAATTGTTTAGGACTTATAATACTAATTGGGCTCATAGGCTGTGAGTGAATGCCATAATTATTAATATTAATAAGAAACAATTATATATATATAATCTTTATTATTAAATATATATAAAATCATTTGCATTTATGCATAATACAAATGGAAACTCAATATTTAGGTAATGATTAGCAAAATATTTCTAGTAATCTTCTATATTTTTGTTACCAAATAAATAGTAAATGAATATATATATAATATATAATATATATTGGATAATGAATTGATCTTCATCAATATAATTTGTCCAATAATTATTTGTAATAAATGTCACACATCTCATACAAAAAATTCATACTGCTATATTTCATATGATATAGATGACATTATATGTTTATTCAACTGAAGTAGGGGTAAGCCTTATATATTATCAAGGTAGCTATTTATCAGTACCTTACGTAGGTAGCTACCTAATAATATAATAGTCCTATATCTCACACTATAGAGTACATTACGATAGTTCAGAGTTATCCAGTTCCATGGCTCTATATATTTAGTATATATGTAATATAGTAGAGTCCTTATATACATAAACCCGGGATAGATCGAGGTCATGACCAAACAACTCATCATCCGGGATCTCCACCTGAGTTGCCACATCCATCACTGAACCATGGTCAATCAAGTAAAAATCGCTATCGATCAGCGTACACGTACACGACATACACATATACAAACATTAACGTCACACATCACACAACACACACACAACACACCCACACAACATACTTAATACACACACACACACCACACACACCCCTAGACGAATATGTATCACAACACACAACATACACCCAACATAGACATCTTCACTCACACGTTGCATGAAGCTCTCTCAACCACACACATGCCTGACAATACACCCCCCCCATATATACGACACGACACTCGCACCTACCGCCGACCTGCCATGGAACATACACTCCAACCCTAGCTCACTACCTACACCCACGCTTACACACACTCTATGACCACGTATATGCCACCTACGACCACACTCCGACCTAGGCTTCTATACACACACACACATACGCTAGGCTTATTATACACACAACTCTCCTCACCTACCATAAGCACTTTACTTTTATCTGCATTAATATGAGACTCGGGGTGTCTCAGTGTACTGACCGCAGACAATTACACCACCCCATAGAATTATCCAGATAACCAGCCGTAGCTCCACTCACCTTACACACACCACCAATGTGAATATACTGAATAATATACACCTATTTACTTACCATAATAAAATGTTTTTCATGTATATTCATTTGTTATTGTCGGTATCCAGAAAGGAGCGTTATTGTTTCGTATATAAGCTCCATCGCGATCTAATTCACTATTGTATGTAGATCGAAGTTGCTGAGCCAGTTAGTTACTATCGCTATAATAGTCTCTAGTGTCCCGTCGCGAACTCAAAGAATCATGTCCCGATTATAAATCATCTTATTTATGTCTTCGTAATTTTTATTTTTAATTGAAATTTCAATTTGTGTTGGGTGTGACAGAATAATACAGGTGTACGTCTGATACTAAATCATTTATTTTACTACAACTGTACGAAATTTTATTAAAAACTAATTATAACTAAAGAGGAAATTCATATTATATCACTAACTAGTTAAGTGTTACTCTACTACCAAAGGAGGGAAATAGTTATGCTTTTTTGTATTTACTGACATATTTCTATCGCACTATATAACCCATTTCTATGTTTACTGCTTTTTTAAAACTCATTTATGTTAAATTTTTCACTTGTTTAATAACTTTATCAAATGTATTTATAAATTTATATAAATGATGTTTATTTATATTAATTTCATACTTAACATAAAATTATAATTTAAATCTAATTATACATTTAACTATATACTTTAATATAAGCAGTAATAATCAGACAATGACGTAATCATAAAGATGCTGAGTTAAGTGACGATTGGTCGTTTCATTAGGGGTGAGAATTAGAATTGCTTTTACAATTCTGAAACGTGAATTGCTTTGTGCCTTTTAATGTTGACATTAATAATACATACCATGATATTGCTGATTTCGTATGAGCATAACACTAGTTTTCAATACCTTACGTTCTAGTAAGGAATTAGTAAATAAATATTTCAGGGATAATTTGTTATGTGAATATAAACTAAAGTATATATTATATAGTATAATATTATATCATCTCATATTAACGAGAAAATGGTATTTGAATGTTAGAATAGAATTCTATGGTCATGTTTGATGAATAAAATCTTATATAATACAGTTAACGAATTGCTGAATTGCTGTTCGTTTGGAGAGTTTAGTTTGAGATCATTTTGAAGGGAAGAAAACTTATGAGTCTTCTTTTTTGAATAGTTTAATCTTTAAAAATCAAGGTTTTAATTCTAGTTTCCTCACATTTATCTTATAGTCCTGTTGTGATGAGCAAATATTTAAAAATCAAGGTTTTAATTCTAGTTTCCTCACATTTATCTTATAGTCCTGTTGTGATGAGCAAATATTTAAAAATCAAGGTTTTAATTCTAGTTTCCTCACATTTATCTTATAGTCCTGTTGTGATGAGCAAATATTTAAAAATCAAGGTTTTAATTCTAGTTTCCTCACATTTATCTTATAGTCCTGTTGTGATGAGCAAATATTTAAAAATCAAGGTTTTAATTCTAGTTTCCTCACATTTATCTTATAGTCCTGTTGTGATGAGCAAATATTTAAAAATCAAGGTTTTAATTCTAGTTTCCTCACATTTATCTTATAGTCCTGTTGTGATGAGCAAATATTTAAAAATCAAGGTTTTAATTCTAGTTTCCTCACATTTATCTTATAGTCCTGTTGTGATGAGCAAATATTTAAAAATCAAGGTTTTAATTCTAGTTTCCTCACATTTATCTTATAGTCCTGTTGTGATGAGCAAATATTTAAAAATCAAGGTTTTAATTCTAGTTTCCTCACATTTATCTTATAGTCCTGTTGTGATGAGCAAATATTTAAAAATCAAGGTTTTAATTCTAGTTTCCTCACATTTATCTTATAGTCCTGTTGTGATGAGCAAATATTTAAAAATCAAGGTTTTAATTCTAGTTTCCTCACATTTATCTTATAGTCCTGTTGTGATGAGCAAATATTTAAAAATCAAGGTTTTAATTCTAGTTTCCTCACATTTATCTTATAGTCCTGTTGTGATGAGCAAATATTTAAAAATCAAGGTTTTAATTCTAGTTTCCTCACATTTATCTTATAGTCCTGTTGTGATGAGCAAATATTTTTATTCAATCAGCCTCGCTTTAATGTTTAAATTTTAGAATTGGCGTTCTAATTACTTCCACAAGAATACAATGAGAGATGTAAATTTATATATTACAATCTATGTCTAAATTATTTTTAATGTAGCAAAAAAAAATTTTTTTTTTTTTGAGAATAACTTTTAAGCTGCGCCAGAATAGAGCCCGGCATTGGTATATATATCTTGCCGTAACCTGTTAACTATAAATAAAAATATCTCCGATGTCCGCGTGACGTCAGACGCACCTTGCTCCAGTCTTCCGTAGGTCTTGCTAATCTTGTTTGTACGTCATTGTGTAGTTGTCGAGGTACTAGTTTCTGAAGTTTTTATATTTATAATATATGTATATTATTTTTTATTATATATTTATTTCATATAATTTTATTTGTATTTATTTGTTCATCATATATTATATATATTAGTATTATATATATATTATGTTTTTTTATATTAAATCGATTAGTTTTGTAAATCGATTTTATGTTTGGTATATTGTTATTTATACTAATATTATATTTTATAAATCGGATAGTATACTTACAAAGTTTATATGCGTCGGGAACTACATAAATGTGAACTTTTGTTTTCATTTACCTGCAATTTGGTGAAAGCTTTTATAATTTTTTTGATGTATTTGTTTTCATATACTTGCCAACGACGTATGGATGTTTGTTCTAGCGCTTTTTTTAACATTCAACCTAATTTTGCAGACTAAAGAGATGTGAGAAATGTTTGGGAAGGGAATGTTCAATTTAGTAAGGGCTTTGGAGAAATTATTTAAATTTATTCACTTCTTTTAATTGCAATGTCCCTCTATCAGTTTTTGTATGGTTTTTTTGCTTTAATTTGTATTTTTGCAGTGGGATCTACTTATCGCTCATTGGAGAGTTGTAAGTACTTTAAATATATATATTATTATATATTTATTAGTATTATATATTATTATTTATTATTTAGCTTATTTTATTAGTATGTTTTTTAGTTATAAATCTTTAGTCTTATTATTTATCTTATATATTTTTTATTTTATTATTATATAATTTTTCATATATATATTATATATTCTATTTTTTATTATGGTTTTTATATATTATACTATTTATTTTGTATATATACTATATATATTTATATAGGTCTATTAATATATATTTCTTTTATTATGGCCTTTATGTATATTTAAAAGGAGTTCGTTCGTATGTGGTGAGGTATAGCTGAACATTTGATATTGCCGGTTTGAGGCCGTCATTACTTGTGACGTCTCGGGTTTTGCTGTATCACGGTGTACTTTATATTTCTGTCGTTCTCACATCTGCTTTGCGTCACTCTTACATGAATATGCCTGTGATTAATATTAATTATTTATTTTTAGGGTATTTATATTTATGGTACGCGTTTATCTATATGGGTCTTGTATTCTATTCTATTTTATGGTTTTATATATATATTTAATTTATTATTTTTTTCTTATTTTTTCGGTTTTTTTATTTTTAATGTTATTATATTTTGGGAAATACTTATTATATATTATTTTAGGGCTTATATTATATCTCATATTGCTTTTGGTTTTCTAATATATATAGTATATGTTTTATTTTATTTTACTTTTACGGGTTTGTAATTCACTTGATATATATTGGTATGTTTGCATAGTGTTTGAAAATCTGGCATATTTGATATTTAGGGAATTCAATTTATTATTTGAAACTTAGTCTCTTTAACTTGGGATCGATGGCATGTTTACTACGATTTGGTTTCTTTTTTGTTTGTTGTTTTAATACTATTGGGCTTTAATCTATAGTTGGGCTGGTTTTAGTTTTGAGGTATCGTCTTTTATGTGAACATCTCTTTAAAAGTGCGTCTATAAATTACTAGTGATGTCAATTTTGTGTATAAATGAATTAATAGGTGACGAAAGTAACTTTATTTGGTTGGCCTTTTTTCTTCATATATATATTTTATTAGTTTTAAAACAGAATCATTAACAATATATGTAATATCCAACTCAGACATCAGTCCATTAACTGAGTTTATTGAAGTTCTATAGGATCTTATTGTTTTCTTTTTTGTAAAAATTTGAATTTCTCAAAAAGTACACAAGAGATTTTTAACGTTTTGAAACTTTTGGTGTTTTGAAGCCGTTACATAATTTTCTAAACTGTTGAGGTATATTCATTTAAACATATATTTACTTTTTTATACTATATTATATTTTTTTCTTCTTTATTTATATTGTATTTATGGTTATATTTATAGGTAGGTTTTAGTTATGGATTATTATTTTTCTATATATTATTATTGGTATTTTATTTAATTATTTTTTTTAGGCACTTATATATATATATGGACTTTAATTTTTGAGTATTTACCCTTTTTAGGGGTTCGAGCCGGATGGGGGACGAAGGGGGGGAACGTTTCACTACCCCGGAGGGGAATGGTCGGAGGACCCCCCGCGAACAACCTCAAAGACAAGAGTGCTTGGGGGTTCCGTTGAGACCATCTCTCCCGGATTGGGTTGTGGTTGATAAGTCTCCCGCCGTTAGATCTACCTATTAGAGGTTCCCGAGAAACCCCGACTTCCTTCGACATCGGTGGCGGACAGCCGTGGGCATATTTTATCGTTAGTGAATATATTCCCAAAAAAACAATATTACAAATCTTTTCAAAATGAGTTTTTGGGACATGCATTACCAATCACCATACTACACTTTACTTCTCAAAATCTCTCCATTTGGGGACATTTTGATTTACTATATTATTATATTATCTATATATATATATTATATATTATATTTATTTTTATTTATTATATATTATATATTATCATTTATTTTATATTTATTTATTTTATTATTTATATATTATATTTTTATATTATATATATATATTATATATATTTATTATTATATATTATTTATATTATATATATTGATACGACAAGCTGACTTATTTTATATGGTATTTATAGTATCTAAGTTTGCTTAAAATTGATTTGGCTTCTGTACTGTTGTGGTTTGTGCTTTGTTTTTTATATTTTTTCTCCATTTCAGAAGTGTTGTTTTTAAATTTTTGTCTTTAAAGTTGATTTTAGTATTTTTACTGTTCATTTATTTAAGTTTTGATAGGGTTTTTAAATTATTTATAAATTACCTCGACATTAACGTAGACAGGCAAAACGTAATGACTTATTGATGAAAATTGGAAAAATAGGCAAACTTAACACGATGGTCAAATTTTAGTTCCTTTTTAAGGTTTTCATGTGACTCATCTTCGATTCGTCATTTATTCTCCTTTTTAAGTTCCACCTTTAATTATTTTTTTTATTCATTATGCAGGCCTTTTTGATGTTCTTTTTTACTAATTTAATTTGGCTTATGATTTTTTGGTTCCCTGTTTTTGCGGGGCGTTATATCATTTTTAAGTATCGTCTTAAGTTAGTGAAGTGCTATGTGCGAGTCGTGTGTTATTGTGACTTTTTAATCGTTTTAAGGGTTTTTATTTATTTTTCATATTTATAATTTGGGATCTTTGTATTTTATCAATCTTGACTTTATTTCTTTCTACGTCTAAACTTTTAATCTAACTGTTTATTTAAAACCTCTCTATCGTACACAAGCTTAAAATTTTCTATTTTGTAATTTTTTTTTCTTTTTCGTTTCCGTGAATTTGTGTGTGTTTGTCTGTGTGGTGCTGCTGGTTTTATTAAATAAAAACATCCAATTTTTCTGTTGGGTTTTTTTGTGGTGCGTGACTTCGTGTATTGTTCGTCTACTGTGTGTGTTTGTTTTGTGAGGTCTTGTCTGATTTGTATGACTGACAGAGAATCCATGTATTGGGTGGCGCGCACTACCGGCTGGGGTTCTTATTGTACTTTTTTCCACCAATCGTTTTCGTTCTGGCCTTGAATCTAAATCATAATCTCTCGGAATCTGTGGAATATCATCACCGTTCGCGTATATTTTTATCTCGTATACATTGGGTTTAGGCTTCCTGTCGAAGATCGCATGCTATTGCTCAGGGATTTCGTTTTTCATTAATGGAATCTTAATCATCCAACTAATACCTTTTTCGTAGGCAATTTTACATGTTGGTATCTATAATGCGCTGGACGTCTGTGCCTATATTCTCAACATTTAAACATCTTTTCTCTCCTGTAACACGTCTTGAGTCATATCTTGAATTCTCTGCTAATTTCATGTTCCTGTGGCTTTATAATTTCTCTTTTCCTCTACTACTACCTCATTCATCTCTTTTGGTGTTTTTTCTACGCTATGCTTTTCTTTTTTCTACGTACGAACAGATTTTCACCTCTTTTTTGAATATGAATATCTTACTTCTCATGAGACTGTTTACTTTCTTTCTCTCTTCCTAACATCCTTATCATGCTGAGAATCTACTTCTTTCTATTTTAGGTGATTTTCAACTCGTGTTACACTCACGATAAGTTTATGTTCGAGTGGTTTTGGGCTCCTCTCAATTGGGTTGCTCTTTATGGTACTGATGGTGGCCGATGGAGGGAGGAGGCCAAGTAAGGTCTCGATTCAGTTTGATCTTCTCAAACGATCTGGACAGTTTAATTTAAAGAACCTCTGTACACTACATACGCGTTTCAGATTTTCGTTATCTCTATTCTTGAATCACTTTCGTCGGTTGATTTTAATGTTTCTACTCTTCACTACTTGGTTGCCTGCCGGGTTAGTTTTAAATACTCTAGTTCTTCGCATTTTCTTCCTATCGGGGTAATCTCTGTACGGCACAGTCTGTTGGAGCTTTAATTTGTAAATCTCTTTTTGTGCTCGGTCCAGCAGGTTCCACATAGGCTCCCTAGTGTATCTTTCGGCAACTTTAATGACGTAAGTCGTGTGCGTCGTTTTCTTTGGTGCATATACTATTTGGCTGGTTTGTGGGTGGATGCGGTATATCTTGCATTTTGACTCGTTGATAGGTAGGCTGGTTGGTTCGGTCCCGCTGAAAAAGGTTAGGTGAGCCGTGAGATCGTTGGAGCGCAAGGGTATGTAATCGCGTTCATTGGCATCTTCTCAACTGGAGGATATGCGTTTGTGCTCCACTATAGGAGACTGCATGTGTTGCGGTGGGTGAGACTACGTTCTCCGCTCCATTCTGATGTAGGAGAGCTCATGTTTGCCTTGTGAGGTCGGGCAGGGTTGCGATAGGACTCTTCTCGTGTGCTTTCTATCCACTCTTGGATTTATTTGCTCATTTCTTGCTGCGCGGAACTCGTTTGTGCATGGGAGCTATTATTTTCGAACAGGCTATAGCGCTTGTCACTAAGATTGAGGAAGATGTGTGCGAGCAGACCGTGACGGTGGTTGGCTCTTCTCCACTTTGAGTATAATTAATTTCGTGGCCTTCGGGGTGGTTGCCAGAAGAACTTCTTTTAATCTACTTTGCTACATGCTTTGGCCTTTTCCCTGAACTTATTTGTACGTTCTGTGCGGTTCTGTTTAGTCTAATTCTGCGTCTGTACTGAAAGGCTTCATCCTCTTCGCGCTCGTTCTTTGTTTTTCATCTAATTCTACCTGTGCATCGATTCTTCCCGGGCAGTCCGGCTCTCTTTCTTGGCCCGTGCTTCTTCTCGCTTGCTTCCTTGTTTCCTCTTTTATTTCTTTTCGCCGGGGTGGTTATGCATTTACGGCATGCGACTCGGCGTGGCAATTGGGATTCTGGTATTGCTTGTATGGAGTGTTTCTTTAAGGATAGGCTAGTTTGGTTGTCGTGATTGGGGCCATTGCTTTTCCGTGTTCTTTGATCGGCGAGTGGGTGCTCTTCGTAGCTTTGGCGCCCTGTCCGGGTCTGCTTTTCGGAGAGCTTGCTAGCGGTCTCTTATGCCTTAATATAGTGACTCATTTCGTCAGCTGTCTTGGAAGCGCGTGCGTGATGTCCATTTTCATGCGCGCCGAGGGAGGGCAGCCGCTCGTTATCACTTCTCAACTTGGGAGGTCGTCCTATTTAGCTCTCACTTGTATTTTTCTTAATCTTAAGATCTGATAGCGGAGTATTCATCTCTTTCTTAACTCTCATTCCGTTTGGATTCAGTCCGTTGGAGTCATGGTGCATTCCTTCTTTTTTAGATTCGGAGGAGTGGGCGAGTGTGAGTGGCTTTCGACGCTCGATCAACTGGTGACATACTATCTATTCTTACTGATCTTGATTGGATCTTTCTGGCCCTTTAGGTTGACTGATGGGAAGTTGGTCTTGGGTGTGTTTGGCACGGTGTGGGCGTGAGGTGGTGTAGTTACGGTTCAACAGGCGTTGTTTTGATCGATTTCGTGATCGGCTTCGTGCAGGTTTGTCGTTGTTCGCTACTTTTTTGCATCTTATAGTCTCCCTTCCTTTGGTTTTCTCTACTTCTCCTTTCTCTGAATGCTTACTCTTGTCTAAGTTTTCTGCTCTGGTTCGCTCATAATCAGTCATCTCGTTGAATGGAGCGACTTAATTCTTTCCTCTCTTTTCCTGTTATAGTTGTGTGTTTCTCTTCAAGGTTTCACTGTTTTATTCTCTTCCTACTATTTAATTTCTTACTATTCCTCATACATGATTTCTCTTGCTCATGCTGTACTTCTAACTCTGTTTCTTATTATGTCGATGAGACACTACCTTCAGAAATTACTATCATCTTCATATTCAAAATAATTGATATTCTCCATCTTTGCATCTAGAGTTGCTTCCTTGTCTTTTTCCAGCTTTCCGTATTCTAATTTCTTGTCTGACTATCTGTGATTGGATTTACTCCCTGGTGGGGCTCCGTCGCCACATTTTTTTCTTCTTTACCTTTGTGATATTTCAACTCTTGAAAACTCTTCTCTAATCTACTTTACATCTTCCCTTCTTTCCTGACATCTCCTAAACTTTCCTATTTTTTTATTCTCTCGTACGGTTTCTATTTCTAACGTCTCACCTGAGTATATACATAACTCTATTCTTGGTTCTGAACATAATAACAATTAAATATTTCTTGGAATATCCTTCATATCACTTTCAACTGGTTGTCTAATGGTGGCCGTTCAAAGAATACTTGGTATGAGTTCTGTTCATGAGTTTGCTGGGATTTTTTTTTCTTTCTGTCACACGTCCTACTTACCAGTTTATATAAGGGTCCTTATTCGCCCCTTTGTTTGGAAGTACTGTTTTTCTCTACATTTCTGGGGGGCTCGCGGCTCCACCCTTCTATTGGATTAGAAGTTGAGTCCAAAGCTAAGAGACTATTATTCTTGTCCCTTTCTTTCTATTACATCTCTTGACCCTCTATATTCTCTGGCGACGTGACGTTCTTTGGCGCTCTACTTATTTCTCTTTCTATAGTACTTTTTTACATACGTAGATGCTCAGAGGAGATTGCCGCCCGCACACTCGCATTCCACCTCATTGCGTCGCCCTCGCAATAACCAGGGGTGCTAACTGCTCTTTGACATGTTAATTTTTGCGTTACGAGCATTTGATAATTTTCCCAGACGTTTCGTTTCGTTGTGGTGCTCTCTTTTCTCCTTCTTTCCAGTTCTCATCTTTCTGCTTTGTGGATTTACTCGCAAGGCTGATGATATCTATCAATTTTTGATTTCTTTGATATTTAATTTCCTTTCGCATCTGAGAAACTCACGTCTGCGACACTCGACCTTGAGATGATTTACTGGCGTAGGTTTTTAGGCCTGGGTTGGGCTTTTCCTCCCTCTGTATTTTATTTCCTGCCCCCTCCTTGAAAAGGGCTCAGCCCGTGATTCGATGGTATATAAATATTATAATTATAAAAAAATATAAAAAAATTTATGCAACTTCTGACGTCTATCAGTCAATACGTGATCCCATGAAGAAGTCTTACGTTTTGGACCTATTGCACTGTGCACGCGGCTTTCAGGTACTATTTTACATACGATCGAAGCTCCTTTTGAATGTAAATCTTTCCCCATATATTATATATCTTTTATTATTGTTATTTTATTATTTTTATTATTAATTTATTATATTTATTATTATATCTTATATATTTTTATATTATTTATAATATATATCTTCTTATTTATATTTTTATATATTATTTATTTATTTTATATTTATATAATATTATATCTTCTTTTATTACATGTGGATCAGTAAAGTTACGGGCTACTTTTACTACATCATTTTTCTACTTCTCACTTGAGTCAATCGACCCTCCCCTAAAATGGAGTATTTTTTACCCTTCTATAGTGGGTCTCGTATGCCTCGAGCCTGATGGGTGGATCGGGCTAGGGTGGAGGGCCGTTTTCAATACGCCCGGAGGGTTGATATGGTCAGTTATAGGTAACACCCCGCGATCATCCTCTCAAAGACCAAGAGCGGTGGTTCCGTGAGTAACCATTCCCCGGAGTAGGTTCCCGGATTTAGTTCCTACTTCCCTGTGTCCACCTATAGGCCTCGTTAAGACTCTTCCGACTCCTGTCTTACTCATTCTGGGGTGGACCTACCTCTGTTCCTGTTTGCTATTTTCCGTTATGCTTGATATATCCTCTCCAAAAACAATAAATTCTTCCAAAAATTGATGTTTATTTCTCTTCTTTTGGGACTCATTCTTATTTTCTTTACGTCAACAATTCTATTCGTTACTCTCTTTATTAATTTCTTAAAACATTTGGGTACATTTTGATTTACTATATTATATATATTATTTATTTTTTATATATATATATTTATATTTTTTATATATTTAATGATTTTATTATATATATTTCTTTCATATTATATATATTATATTCTATCTTATTATATTATTATTATTTTATTTTATTATATTATTTTATTATATTTTTATTTCGATAATATATTGAAACTACACATGACTTCACAGTTACAGCCTCGGAGACTGTGACGTGTGCGTCTGACATTAAAGTGATAAGAAAAAGATATATTTTATATGTTTATATTCTATTGGTTCTAGTAGTATTTGATATGTATACTAATTGCATAAAGGCCCATCTTTTTTCTTAGTGATCGACTCAGTTTCATTTTAAATTCTCTTTTAAAATAGACTGTTATCCTGTGTCCAGGTGTTTTATGAAAACGGTGGTTCTTAGGGAGGTTAGTATTTTTTAATGTTTGGAAGGGTTTGCCTCAGTATGTGATAGGTACATTTTATGTGAGTTAATGGTGTAGCTTTTGTTGTTTAGGAGTTATTATTATTTATTTAGTTTATATTTCTCGGTAATTTTCTGCTGTTAGAGTTTTTTGTTTTGGTCTGTGTTCTTTTACAATAGGTGCTATGTATATTTTATTACTTTAATTTTTGATCTCATCGATAATATACTTCGTGATGGATTATTTGGGGTTAACATTAATGTTGTTGAGAGGAGTATAGCGGAATAATGTAAATAATTAATGTATAACTGTTATGTTCCGTGGTTTGTGTGGCTACATTAAGAGTCATCTTTTTTGGCTGTCGAGTCTTTATAGGTTTCTTCAGTGGCTTTGTTTTCAGGTACTAGTTTTTGTTTTAGTTAGCATGGGAGGGTGTTAGGTTGGCTAGTGGTTATCCGTTTTGTTTGTTAAGGTTGGTTCTTGGGGTCTGCCTCTTAAGTACTTTGTCTTAAAATTTGTCAGTTCAAGTTACTATTTTTGTTTTGTGTAAATGCAAGTGTTGCACAGTACTGAGGTTTGCCCTAAATTGCTGTGTCTATTGCATTTCAAGCACATATATCTTTCATTTTAGGTTTTATGGATTATGTCTAGTTTTTTTATAAGGTATTTATTATATATATATTAATATATATATATATATTATAGTGCTTTGATTATTATTTTTTGGGATATATATTTACTTGGATTGTTTTCGGGAGTGGTATGTGCAAAGGGTTTAAGAGGGCTTGGTTTATCAATCATTTTATTACAAATGTTTTTGTTTATTTTAGTTGTAGTAATTTGATAATTGGTGATCTGCATTAGTTTTTCCTATTTTCTTTTATTTATAGTTGTTTTTATGTTCCTCTATTACTTATCTATGTGTGAGTTCGTGAGAATCACAGACCCAACTCCAGGAGCTGTGAT
Source organism: Trachelipus rathkii (assembly GCA_015478945.1). Taxonomy (NCBI): domain Eukaryota; kingdom Metazoa; phylum Arthropoda; class Malacostraca; order Isopoda; family Trachelipodidae; genus Trachelipus; species Trachelipus rathkii. Next base: position 41,207 of record JABUQX010001298.1, read on the forward strand.
ATTGTATATCAGGATAATATATTGTCATACTATCTCTATGCTCTCTTTATCCGATTTTCCATTATGTTGGTTGTTTTTTGTTGTATTATAGGAAAATTAAACAAAAATTTCAACGCGAGTATGAACATTTCTGGTATCATAGTGTTATTTTATTAAATGTTCGAAAATACCGTCATTGACCTCTAAACATTTGCGGCTTTGTCTACGAAGAGTGGCTGTTTCTCTCCTGATTGTTTCATGTTTTCATTCAATAACGCCTGCAGCATTTTGAATACGTCAAATTAGTGCATCCCGAGTGTCCACATTTACTCTGTATACATTAGTTTTGAACCAGCCCCTTGAACAATAATCTAGTAATGTGAGGTGTAGAGATCTTGGAGGCCAACTATTTGGACCACCACGACCAATCCAACGCTCTGGAAACCATCCGTCCAAATGTTGCCTGACATGACGAGCGAAATGTGTGGGAGCTCCATCATGCTGAAAGTACACATGCATTCGGATGTTTAGAGGAACATCCTCCAGTAGTTCTTGTAATTCATTTTTTAAAATTTGAAATAGTGGTCTTCTGTGAAGGGATTCTCAAATATGAAAGGGCCAATTAAATATCCATCGACCATGCTACACCACACGTTTACCGAAAACCTATGTTGAAAATTGCTCTCAACTGTTGCGTGGAGATTTTCGTCTGCCACACTCGACTGTTGCGAGTGCTATTAATGCCGTCGCGGGTAAATGTTGTTTCAGCCGTAAAAAGTATGCGCGATACAACACGATGATTATTATTTATCCACCGACAAAATTCCATAAGTTTACCATATCCTCCGGTTGTAGGTGTTACATTCTCTGAACATGGTATGGGTATAAGCCTTGCTCGTGAAGTGTGTTTATTACTCTTCTTTGTGGAATTGAGTAGCAATTCTCTGGTCATTGGATCTTTTTCTACTAGACCAAGAATATATTCTAGTTCTTCTATACCCTGGCGAGGAGCTCGTTTAAGATATTATATCAGCACTGGGAAGTGTTCCAGTTTCGCACAGTTTGTTGAAAACTCTGAGAAATACGTTTTCATTAGGATATCTGTGATAGGGAAACCGTTGAAGATATTCCTCAACAGCAGCTGTAGCACTCCCACTGTAAAAACCATAAACAAACAACATATTTGCATATTCAAGATGTGAATAGGTGTTCGGCATTTTGTAACACTTTAATAGAACACACTCGAAAATGAACATGTATTCTGTCATAATCCATAATATAGTCATAATACATTGACACATTAGAAGTAGGTATAATTAATCATAACTTCTGATCCGATTGTCATATGTTTTCGAACATTTATAAGCTTCGTAAAATCCGATTTTCATTTGTTTTCGAACATTTATAAGCTTCGTAGACCAAAGGGAAACAAAAATGTTTAGAATGTCAATTTTGTATTCGTCGGTATTTTTCGTAAACATTTACATTAAAATATACACCTAGGTCATATTTTTACCAATAATGTTAATTAGTATATGAAATTTGGGTTAAATTGTCATCTTACATGTTTTGTTTTCGCTATAAAATGAAAACAAATGTAAATCGGACAAGAACATATGAATTTTTTTTAACCACAACCAAAGACAGATTACACAATCATAACAACGTACGCAGAAGACATCACCATAACCATTTTACACACCGAACCTAGACACGTATCGGTTTGGTGTTTTTTTTTTTTTTTATTTTCTTTTTTTTTTTTTTTATCAGTAACCTAGACTAACTGGCCACAAATCTGGACACATGACAATTTTAAAGGCACTTACAATACATTTCTTTTTTTTTTTCTCAAGGCTAACAGAAATTAGAATGTCCCCGCTCTCACCAAAAAAATTTCATACATTAATTACCACCGTCCGACAACTTAGTACCACACAAACTACTCAAACAACCTCCATCTTCATCTGCTCTATTATTACAACTCAATCCTTGAAACATTTTCCTGGGTTTTCAGAGAGACCAAGCAAGTACATAGCAACTATTCACTTTCCTTTTTGTAATTATTAATATGTTTCCTACACGTTATCGAGGCTTGATTATTGGTTAATATAGCTCACTTAGTATTGTGGAGTTGGTCGAGACTAACCAAATCGAGGAGGATTTGTTTAGAGCAGAGCGACCGGGATATATGATTTCCTCTAGGATCTCACATACCTAGGAACTGCATCAATTCTATTTTGGCCATTTGCAAAGCTTAAGATGCGCTTCTCATTAACTCATTATTAATTGTTTTATCTAGATAGCTGATCCGTGGTAACTCGATTTCATTTCGCTTAATTGTTTTCATAACCACCTGCATATGACTATTCTGTCTTATACATCTTCACGGAGTGTGGATTGACTGCTTAAACAATGTTTTCATTTCGCCGCACCTTATACACCTGTTTCTCCAGGCGCTGGCAGTGCCTTCTCATATCTGAATGCTTTGTAAATGATAAAACATATATAGAATATCTTCTCTATAACGTTATACCTCTTAAAACAAAGCTTCTATAGAATCTATTGGACATTTGCACTAGTTATCATCCGGTTTTTATAAGTCTTAATCTAGGCATGCTAAACGTTATGTAAGCCAAAATTCTCACCCCTACGGCACATTGTGGTTTTTCACGCCATTCTGGGTTTTTGTGGTTTGGTAGCATATCATACGGTAATGGTGGTTTGGGATTCTATATTTTTTTGTGCGCGCGCGCTGAGAATCCGGGCGAAACAGTTTTCTCTCTAATCACCCATGATCCCACATTGCACTCTCTGTAGGATTCCAAATTACGGTTATTTTCGCAGATTGGTACCTGACTTCAATTTGCAGCGATCCTCTTGTGTGCATTGTTTCAGCTCTATTTGTACATTTATATCATACTTCCTGAACACTATTCCTCCACCAAATATTTAACTAAGCAATTAATTAAAGGGGAATTCCACTTCGACGACAGCTCTTATATAGAATCTTCACTTTAAGATGCTCAAGTACTCTTTTACATCAAACAAGCATTTATAATAACAGAACACTCACCAGAATCCAACTCACTACCAGAGAGTATCCAGTATATTTATTGGTTTTGTGCGTTGGCAAAGCAAAGATGTGGTGTTGGGGGCCGCTCTCCATTCGTATCGATTTGTGTTGGTGCTGGGGTTTGTTGGTTGCGTGATAGGGGTAACAGAGTGGCTAAGTGTGAGACTACACATGATGTGCTAGATTCGTTGAATGCAAACTCACAAGCATGCTGTCAATTAACTAGTAGAGTCCTAGTTGTCCGAGGTATGTATTTTCATCTTTCTTTCTTCTGGCTGTTTTAGACTATTATCAGCATAGAAGCGGGAGACGTTGAACCTAAATCATTCCCTGGAGGATTCGCGTTTGCAGTGAGATCCTGGTTTGCCGGGCTCCGGCTGGTGTAGGATACCGTGGTGGCGGGTGTGGCGCTGTGGGTCGGTTATTGATAGTGGTGTTGTCAAAGGTTGTAGAACGGTATTTAGTTAGTTTTACGATCTATAATTATACTATGTTTAATTTATTATTTATCTGATTACTATATATTGTTATGGTAGTTATTATTAGGCATCAGGTATATATAGTAGTGAGGGCTTTTATTACTATATGTGGTGTTATTATTGAGGGTATATTATTTTATTCATTTTTTTATGTGGTATTATGTCAATTATATAATATTTATTATTTATTCATTGTATTATTATCTTTTTTTTATATTATAGTTGGTGGAGTTTATTATATTTTGATATCACTGCTTTTAAACTTGGTACTTATTATTTTTTTTTTGAGTTCTTGATATCATTAATTTATATATTATTTTAATAAAATATATATTATATTATTAGGCATAGTGTTATTCTAGGATCTTAAAGATATGTTATTTGATCTGGTGTCTTTGAGCTGGGTATTATAGTAGTAATATTATGTATATATTATTTAGGCTGTTATATTAGGTGTATAGCGTTTGAGTATGTGAGTTTTTCTGGGAGCTGAGATCAGAGTGTAGAGTATTTTATATGATGATTAATATATATAGTGTTTTGTGGAAACTTGAAAAGTAAATATAAGGAAGCTATATATAGGAAGCTATCAATAATATACTATATATATATTTATACTATTATTTTTATTATTTTATATTAAGGTCTTGTATTTTATATTTATATTATGTATATTAGTTATTAAAAGGAGTACATATTATATATATATATATATTATATTTTATATATATAAAGTATAGGTATCGTCTTATAATTGATATTATTTATATGTTTGTAAATATATATTATTAAATTTATATATATTTATCATCAATATTGTTTATGTATAAATACGTTTATTGTATATATATATATTATCTATTTATTATTATTTTAGTATCTGCTTATTACATATTATATATTTATATTTTGTGAGTGCATAAAGTTATGATTTACTAGTAGTTGTGATTACTATTATATTTGAGGTTATTATATATCTATCATTTATATTTATAGTTATTGTTTTTTATATATATAGAGTATCATTGTACTATTTATATATATATATATATATAGGGTTATATAAGTATTATAGCGGAGTTCAGTATATTTGTATTTATATATATATATATTTTTATATGAATATATAGATATATATTATATTAGGTATATAGTTATATAGAGTTATGATATTTTTTTTTTTTTTTTTTTTGTTTTTTGTGTATTATTATTTAACTATATATGAGCTATATATATATATATTATATTCAGGTGATGTTGTCTTTTTTATTACTTTTCATGTTTTGGTGTTTTATATAATATATGATATATATGCTGTCTTGTGAGTTTATTATTTTTATTATTATTGTCTTTTTCTGTTATTATTATGTTTTATTATTTATATATATATTATGTAGATTCTTAGTTAATTATATATTATTTTTATTATTATTAAGATTATATGTGAACTACTATATATTATATTTATATTTTTGTTAGTTTTTATATTAGTTTTTATTTATTGTTATCATTTGTGTATTATAGTATTGAGTATTATCTGTATGGATACGTTTATACTATTGTGTTTTTATATATATTTTATTATATATAATTTTTATATATATAGTATTTTATTTTATTTATACCGTTATATTATATACATATATACTATATATATTTATTTATTTTTTCTCGTATATTTTGTTTATATATCTTATATATATATATTACGTTATTCTGTGTTATGTTCAACATATAATTTTATGCTACAAAAATTTCTTACTTGATATCTATTTTATATATATATATATACGGTGTCCTTTAAAAGTTCCTTTAGATACTATTTATACCATGTTTTACGACCCTAATTTAACGTTTATTTTTATTATCATTAGTCATCCAAGGTCTCTGACGTATATCAAGATGGGGGTTGCTAGGCGTTTTATAGAGTTCATGTGGTTTAGGTATGATTGTTTTTATTATGGTAGTAGGGGTTTGGTTTATATACTATATATGACTTTAGTAGATAAGGTGGTTGGGTTTTAATCACGAATTTTAAGTAAGTGCTCCTTTTTTGTTTATAGATGGTATCAAAGTAGGTTTTGGTCCTGAAAATATTGAAATACTGATAAAATATATTTTAAGTTAGTTAATGAATGGTTTTTTTTTAGGACACTATTTAACATTCTAGGTAGAGACTCTTATTTTTTACTTATTATGTTATATTAAATAATTTATTTATCTAATTTATTAATATTTATTTGCAGTATTTCAATAATTCAGGCCTCCTACTTTGATATATAGGGTGGAGTGTAGAGGGTATACTGATGGGGGGTGATAGTAATTTATTATATTATAATCTATATATATTACTATATATATATTTTTAATATAGGTATTTCTTTGTATAGGAATCTTTATAACTGGATAGGTAGCGTATTATTTTATTTGTGATAGTTATTGAGTTATATTATTATATATTATATATATATTTTATATATTATGATCGGTACTATCAAATTCAGTCTTATATTATTTGGTTTTTGGTGATCTACTTTTAGGTTTTTTGTGGTTAAAACATTGCTGAGTTATTAAATATTTTTGTATGAATGGATAACTTACTGTGGTAATTCCTTATCTAATAGGTAATTTTTTCTCTAATTTTTTCGTTTCACATTTCAAAAGGAATAAAATTTTGAAAAATTAAATTTATGTTCACACACCTCTAAAGACACACACGACAGTGTGATTGTTTGGTTTTGGTATGTGTTTTTGGTTCACACTTATATATATATATAGGTTTTATCTTATTAGCCATTAGGGGCAAATGCGTAAAATTAGGTATATATTTATATAGTATTAGTTTTTATGTATTAAATTTATTCATCATGTATAGGTTTGTCCTTAATGGATGATAAAATTCAAAAACATTTATTAATATCTATATATTTTATATATATATTCTTATTCTATTATATATTTTCTCTTTTCTCTTCTATTACTTCTCTTTTTATATATTATATTAATCTATTATATTATTTATCTTATTATCTTATAATAATATATATTATATATATATATATATTATATAATATATATATATATATATATATATATCATTATATATATATATATATATATATATATATATATATATATATATATAAATATATATTAATATATATATATATATATATTATACTATTTACACACATATATATTATAGTATATATATATATATATATATATATATATATACTATTTATATATATATATACTATATATATATATATAGATTATTACGTTATAACCATTATAAAAATATATTCGAAATTCAAATAAATTTATTATTTAATATATATATATATATAATATATATATTATATTATATTATTATATATATATATATAATATATATATATATATATATATATATATATATATATATATATATATATAATAAATATATTACAGTTCCCACCGCCGCTCAGGGGCAGAGCCCTATTCAAGGAAGGCGTGTTGAACGCCTCAAAAATTCATCTAACGCAAATTACGCAGATGAGCACAGGCGCAGGCTGTAAGGTGAGGGAGATTAAATAAATTGAGTAAGAAACACAGAAGATGAAAGAATTCTACAGAACAGAGGTGGCAGGAAAGAAGGAAGTACCGCAGAGAACTAGTGTGGAGTTACTAATATCAACACAAAACTCATGTGCCGAGACAGCACCCCTTGTGCTACGATGGCGTCGTAAAGGTGGTGGTATGTGAGTGGAAAGTTCCCTCGCGCACTTGCCGCTACGGTACTTATAGAAAAGAGATAAAGCACCAACATCGGGCCTTAAACATAGAGGGTCAAATGTGCTAGAAATTACAGAAAAGTTTATAAGCCTTTGACTCGACCCTATCCAGAAGCCGGGTGTAACCAGAGCCCCCTCCAGATATGAGAGCAGTACTCCATACAAGAGCGGATGAGACCCTTGCATAGCTGGAGTACCTGAGAAGAGGAAAAAAGTCTCGCAGTCTAAACAGAACTTAGTTTCTTTGAGGCCACCCTAGCAACCGTTGTGATGTGAGGTTTCCAAGACATTTTTTTGTTTGTGCTAACGCCAAGGATGTTTCTATTGTCAACAGGAGAGACGAGAGAACCGTCGAAAGAGATAGGAAAGTTAGGTGCCTTATAGAGAGAGAGAGACTTGTAGAAGTTGGGTTTTTAAAGAATTAAATTTCACAAGTTTGAGACGACCTCACCCGGAAAGTCTATCCAGATCAGCGAGAATGGAATCGGAAAGATTAAGACGAGAGGCAATTCAAAAGTAAAAGAGGGAGCAGAACTGAAATAAGTTGAAAAATGAAGGGTCGAGATATCGGCATATGAGTGAATAGAGTTAGATGTGCAGGCGAGAAGATCATTAAAGAAAAGCACGAATAAAGTAGGAGATAAGACAGAACCCTGGTGAACACCAATATTGACAGAAAGAGAAGAAGAATTCATAATATCAACAACGGCCGATATTGGGCGGTTTGAAAGAAAGCTTGACATAAGTAAGCAAACAGATGGAGGAAACCAAAAAGGAAGGGAGCTTTGAGAGCAGTGGCGCGTGCCATACCCGGTCAAATGCTTTGAATATGTCAAGCGACACCACGCAAGTCTCCCAGTAGTTCCTAAGGGCGGAAAACCATAAATCTATTAAATAAGGATGTATATTGCCAGTAGATCTCGAGCGCTGAAAGCCATACTGGCGATCGGAAAGAAAGAAATGAGATTCCAGATTGTCTAAGAAGTGAGAGTTGAGAAGGGTTTCAAAGATCTTAGATAGAATACAAGTTAGAGCTATAGGGCGATAGCTAGAAGGATCAGAGAGGCTTCCTGTTTTTTGGAATAGGTTGGATATATGTGCGCTTCCAACAATGAGGGAAAGTGCTAGTATTAAGGCATAGAGAATATAGTTGAACGAAGGGTGGGGTCATCACAGAAGCACAGCCCCTCAAAACTTGGGGAGAAATGCCATCCGGGATAGTCGCCTTCCTAACGTTCATAGATTTCAGGAGCCCATGGACCCGATCAAATGTAATCACAGACAAAGGCATAGGACACCTGAGAGGAGAAGGAGGCGGAAGAGGAATGCCAGAATCGTCCAGGGTTGAGTTAGATTAAAATAGGAGGCCAAAGAGATTGGTCTTTTCTGTTGGAGTATTAGTTGGAGTATCAGAGCGAATAAGAGAAAGAATGAATGATTTACAGAAGTTGTTAGAGATGTTTTTGGCAAGAGACCAAAAAGATTTGTTAGTAAGAGAGCCAAGGAGGTCAGCGCACATTCGTTTATTTAAAGTCCGCTTTGCTCGTCGAAGAGTATCCCTGCAACGATTTCTAGCTGAATGAAAATTAGCGAGAGTGATAGGATAAAGAGAAATTTTTCACACCCGATACGCACTGTCTCTAGCCTGAATATCCAGAGAACAAGTGCGATCGAACCATGGATTTTGAGGAGAAAACGATTTAGTCGAAGAAGGAACGAAATTGCTCATCCCATCATCGATTACAGCTCCCCCTTTATCGGCAGAAGCGTCTTTAGAGTCAAATCAGTCACTCAAGCTAGCGTAGAAGCAACGTAATGTCCTCCAATCGGCCCGATCAAAATGCCAGAAAAAACGCATAGGGCAAGATAAGCTGTTGGAGAAAAGGTATTTAAAATTAAGAGATAAAGCTTGTGGTCAGATTTACCGATAGTAGCGAAGGTGGTTTATTTATAGAGATAAGGACTAGTGGTGAAACATAGGTCAAGTGCGTTCAAGAATTGGTTCGGACGATCCGAAATGTGTATGGCTTCTTTAATTAGTTGCTCCAGATGGTTGAGAATACTGAATGATTCGGCTTCCTCCCGAACTAAATCAGTATGAAAGGTTCCCAACCATTCAGTGTTGTGTACATTGAAATCCACTAAATAGAGGACCTCAGTATTTGGATAAGGTGTAACAGTCTCGTGAAATGTAGTAAGGTAATCAAAAGAAGCATAAAATCTGTTCTGTTAGGAGAACAGTAGCAGAATTGCAAGATTATTGTAGTAGAAGAAAAAAAGATTTTAAGCAACAGAACATCGAAGTTAGAAA